>JAVJIF010014135.1:0-69851 GCA_038442645.1 Agave tequilana | reverse complement strand
GAAGGAAGGAAGGAAGGAAGGAAGGAGAGCTTACGGGTGAAGGAAGTGCTCGAAGAGCCAAGCCCTGAGAATAGTGACGGATCGTTCCGGTAACCCCCTCTGCGGCCGCCAAGCTTCTTGATCCATCATTCCCATTTGATGAAACGCCCTCTGCTGCCTCAAGCTCTGGTCCAGCAACCGCAGCCTAGGCGTCTCCCCTTTCGTGATCCCTGAACTGCTCCCGGCCTCCTTCTCACCGAGTAGCTCGCACGTGAGCTTGATCTGAGCGGCGATCGCGTCCTTGAGGCACCGGAAGTGGCGTGACATTGCCTTCTGGGCCAAGGCCGTGTACGGCGTGGCCGCACCGAAACCCATAACGGAGTCGAACGAGTTCACCACCATTTGCATCTGGTCACAGTAGTGATTGTATCTTCTGTCCACCTGCGCGCAGTAACAGCAAAATTGTGAACAAAGAGTAGTTAGAGCTTGAGCTACATTCTGAAATATTTATCTGTTGAGGGGCTTTTGTGCATAATGTATATCGCTATAGGAAATTGAGGTTGGAGATTCCCTCAAAAATTAAGCATACGGGATTCCAACCAACTAGGCGGCCAAGCTGGATGATGACCTGCATTGACGCATGACAGTACAATAATTAAATATGCTTTTGTATTCTGCAGTTGCGGGCGTTGCTTCAATAATGTGAGAGAGAGAGAGAGAGAGAGAGAGAGAGAGAGAGAGTAGATCGATGGAAAGAGAGCAATTAAGGTTGTTATTGGGTGTAGAACGATCGAAAGGCCAAAAATAAGCTGGTAATTAATCATCATGGCACTGCTGCATGCATGCGGATATGGCCTCACTCACTCACTCACTCACTCACTCAAGCCCCCTATCATTATGGGCTCTGCTCCGTTTCTATGAAAAGGATCCAGGAAGTGACACTGTTCTCACTGTCTGACTGCGCAATTATAAATAAATAAATATAAAAATAAATTCAGGAAATCAAGAGAAAAATGACCACGATCGATCGGCCCCACTGTTAAGATTGTACTACCAAAATGTACAGGCGATGGCATCTCTTGTGAAAAAAGAGGGAGGGTTGAGAAATGGGAAGGTGTTTAATGGCCGGGGCCAAAAACAAGAACCAATGAGTGCTGCAAGAAAGGATTCAGACTCACATTAGTAGAATGATTGAGTACCAGAACATCATGCATATCTTTCCCTTGTTGGATATTTGTTTCAATAAATAAAATGCAACGACACCCCACAAAAGGTCAGCTTGTATATATGTGGTAGCTAGGAAATTTGATAAATTGGGGGAAATCAAATGGGATGAATTATTTCTTGAACTTAATTATAACTAGGCGGTGAAGAAGAGAGGAGTCTCTAGTGGTGCTATAGCTCTAGAGCCAGGCAATTCCCCAAAATCAGATGGTGTCGTTTCTTATTGGACCTATCTCCTTTTAGTAATCTTTTAGGCTTCCGTTGATTATAAAAAAAATTATATACCCTAGATAAAACCAAAGTCCAACAAACACTATCAAAGATTATATATATTTCTTATTTAAATTTGGCCTTTTTTCCATCCAAATTAAGATTCACTCTCAAAACCCATTTGTCCGCCGTCATCGGAGCTTACCGGAATCCACCCCTACTAAACAAAAGAACGGAGGATGGGCGACCTATAACTAAGCTAGTAGCTAGAGAGAGAGAGAGAGAGAGAGAGAGATGAATGAGAGGCAGTAGTAACTAGTAACAAGTTAGTGACTTGGATATAAAGAAAAAAACTCGCCAAATTAATTAATTAATAACCAAGAGAGAAAGAGTGTGTACGCGTGTGTGACCGACAAACACACACACCACCCCAATATGCAGTAAGTGAGCAATTAACTTGCCTCATCGAGCATGGAGAGTAGCTTGGACTTCTTCCTCTGATGCTCGAACCTATGAGCAGGAGACAAAGCCGGAGCATCGATGGACGAAGACGAAAACCCGGCAGCGGCACTCGCAGGAGTAGGGTTATTAGGGTTAGATGAGGAGGCGTCGTGATGCCTGCCGATGGATCTGCTGCCCTTGAACTGGCCCCTCCCGACGCTGCAGAACTCCTCCAGTAGCTCTTGAGCGGCCCTGGAGTACTTTGAGTTCCGCAACACATTCACCACACCAACTGCAGCAGGCCCATACGCCCCGCCCATCTGAACATGATGACTTTGACTTTGTTGACCCTGATCTTGTTGCAAGTGCAATGAAGAAGGATTCTGGGCCTGCGGCGGAGTACTGTTACTGCTGCAGCCCCTATTAAAATACACAACCCCATCTGTCACCCTCAGCTCTTGATCCGCAGCGGCGGCAGCAGCCTTGGCCATCTCAAACTGCTGCAGAGATGATGACAGTGATAACGATAGCCCCTCAACTACACCTCCCCCAGCACCCGTTGTACCGAATGAAGAGCCCTTATGATGAGTACCAAACGGACCTGCAGCAAACGCTTGATGATGGAGTCCTTGAGGCGGAGGAGGAGATGGCGACCTCTGCTGCTGTGGGTTCATCAAGAAAAGCTGCATCGCTGCGGCAGAGTCAGCATTCAATTGCTTGGCATCCCCAATTGACCCCAGACTAGTGCTGCTCCCACCCAACACCATCCCTTGCCGGTTTCCGCCATACCAATCCCCGGCCGCAGCACCCCAGAACCCAACCACCGGTCCCACCGGTCTGGATGGTAGTGGGTACCCGCCCTGTTGCATCTGACTGGCAAGGTGGTCAGTGGCGCTGGGGCCCGAGGTTGTTGGAAAATTGAACATGTCAGACAACATGTTGCCCGTCCCGGTGGCCGCCTCGTAGATTCCGCCGGGCTCATCGACCTCTCCCTCCATGGGAACAAGAGGGTGGCCCGGGGGATCGAAGCCTGCCTGCACCCTCAGCTTGTCCCTCCGGCTCTGCTGTGCGATGTGCTGCTGCTGCTGCTGATGATGATGGTGCTCATGCACTTCTTCTTGGCTCGTACCATCGGAAAAGCTAAAGATGCCTGGTGGAAACCTTGGGACATAGAATTACTGCTGGAATTAGCCCCACCGTTGACGACAACAACAGCTGCTGCTGGTTTCTGTGGGCTGGTGATGAGTTGGACTGCTACTGGTGATGGTGTTGTTGCTACACCCATGCCGGCGTCGGCCGCTCCTTCATCATGGCCCTTTTAACACAAAGAATAAATCTTTGTAAATAAAGCAGCGCCGATGGATCAAAAGAAAAGAAACCGGGCAAGCAGATGGTCAATTCTTTTTAGAATTCGACAACATATTACAAATTACAGATGGATAACAGAAACAAAGAAGAAGAATTGAGTAGAGTACTTTCCATGGTCCTTATAGGGTAGAGGTAGGGTTTGAATTACCTTAGAAGATGAGCTAGCTAGTACTGAAGATTTTAGAGGGTGAAGACATCGTTTTCTGCCTGTGGGATTGAAAACTTCTCCTTCGACGCCGCTTCCATCTCTGTCTGTCCCTCCTTATCTCTCTCTCTATCTCTCTCTCCTCTCTCTCTCTCTCTCTCTGATCACCACTCTCTTGCTTCTACAATCGCCTTCTGAAACTGAAAGGGAAGAAGAAGAGAATAAAAAAGAGGGAAAAAAGTGGAAGCTAATATCACACACACCAAAGAGAAAAAGGTCTCTCTCTCTCCTCTCTCCTCTCTCTCTCTCTCTCTCTCTCTCTCTCTCGTATTCTCTTTTTTTTCCCTTAATTTATTCTAACAATATTAATTCTTAGTATATATATAAAAGTTAATAATTTAAACAATTTATACATGTGTGGTGTATCACCAAATCAAGATGAAGAGGGAAAAAAAAAAGAGGGTGAAAAAGGTAAAAACAAGAGAAAGGAAGAAGAGAGGAAGACCTCTCTTTTTCCAAGCTAGATCAGTACCAAATAATGGGTAAATATTAGGAGTGTAGTTTTAAGTAAGTAACAGCTCAAAAGATAAGGGGGGCAAATGATATGTCGCTCCACTCCTTTATTAAAACTGAGGTGGGTGGCTAGTACCAGTAGTAGTGCCCACACTTTTCTTTTTTCTTTTTTCGTTTCCTTTTTCTTTTCTTTTATGAGACACACACAATATTCACTACTTCTATGGTTTTTACTACAATTTGAACCCACCAAACCTGCTTGCTCACTTATATCAGCATTTCGATCGGCTGGGTAGAGTCAAACCCTAACCCTTTGGGCTTTGTTTTGCATGTATACCCAACTATAAGTATATGTGCCTTCTTATCAAATTAACCTCAGCAGCTAATACTCCCATGTAGCTTGACATTTTGTGTACCCTTCATTTCAAACCTATATAACCAGCCTTGACTATCTACAAAGTCGGTCAATTTGCTGACACCAAAACATGCCACAGTAATTCATCAGATTCCTCTTGGAATATGCCAGCTTGTTCACAATTAGTTAGTGTGACTATCATCATTTTCTTTTCTTTCCCCATTTTTTTTAATTCTACAATTGCAGCTGTCATAACATCTTTCTTATATATCTTGCTTATAATCTGTGATATATGCATTCTGCCTCTGTCACATGCTGTAATGTAGACTTATACATAGAGGAGAGATGCTTTACTCTAATTTAAATTTTCAAATTGTTAGCATTGTACTTGAACCTATTGTAATTTTAATTTTTTTTTCCTTTTGCCAAAATGTAATTTCAAAATATTAACAATATTTACTTGTATATTATATGGGGGGAATTAGCTGAGGCTTAAGAGATTGGAGGGAGGGCAAGTATGTCATTCAATTAGGTCTCTATGAGGCCTAGCATAAAAGAGAAGATAAGGTTGTGAACCACAAACCACCACCTTAAAGAGCTTCTGTATTTGGTCTATAGATGATTTGATCTTTGTGGTGGCTCCAATCGTCCGATTGGAATCGAATGGTGGCCTCATTAAGACGTGACTGTGGCCATGAGAATCTGTCATTACAGTGTAGTGGCGCACCAATCCAATACGACGGTTTTGATCAATTATAGGACCATGCCATGGTGATTTAGACATTACAACCACTCAATCTGATTCTTCATAATAAGCCTAATTTGAATGCTAAACACTACTAACATCAAACACTAAATTTAGGATTCTAAATGGTGCCATCATATATTGTCCAATGATGCGTGTATTAGCTAGGGCTATATATTTCCTACTCCCCTTGGCCTCCACCAAATTAATAGGAACCACTAGTCGGTAAATTAAGGAGCAATGTGTATATATAGCTCAACTATTGTGATGGATGAATGTATACATTTACTTGATGAATTTAGAACGACAAGTGTAGCTGAACTATTAAGAAAAGAAACATTGCAGCTAACCGACTAGTGTGTTAACTAACAACCCTATTCATATACACATACATATCGATCACAGCTTGCGATTGTTGCCGCCAGTTAGTCCGTAAAGGGCAATGGTAGAAGGACCACTGGCACGTGAGAGACAAGACAGGGAAGGCACGTGGGAGGGTGGCAGATGGATACACATAACTGTTCTCAGATGTAGCTAGCCATGAGAGAGTGAGAAAGAGGGTGTGGCTTCACTTCAAACATACACAAATATGGCCACAATGACATCTCGTGTGTGTGTGTGGGGGGGTGGATCAAATGGAACTGTAAAGTGTAAATTAACCCTAATGCCTTGCTGCAGGTGTTTTGCACCATAGATGTATATGTTAATTCCAATTGTATCTATTTATTTACGTTGCAGCTAGTTGCTTGTGTACGTGTAATAAATAAATAATTTTACTACTCTTTAATTTGGTACTTTCACGAGTCAGTGTGCCTGTGTCTGGGGCCTGCATTGCAGGTTCATCTACTAAAGATATGTGGCCATTAAGTACTGCATGCATATGCATCAAAAGACAAAGGTTATATGAGTTTATGTGAAAGCATCGATCTCAACTGCAACAAAAACGCATTGGAAGATGACAGCTAGCCAGCCCAACCTTCTCCTCTTCCTCTTTCTCTCCTGATTAATCAGTTCCTCCTCCTCCTCTCCTGCGTCGCCTTTGCTGGCGGCGCACGTGAACCTCATGATCCCTACCCTGCGATCGACTTGATCCTATATCGATCGAACCAACCCGCCCACCTCTCAAGCCAATGGAAGGAGATCAAGAGTGCATGGACCAGTACCACAGAATATAACACCAGCTAGCCAACCAACACCCATTCATCGATCCCACATGTAACATGATATGCAACATCCATCCATCACATTCATCTCTCTGCCTATAGCTAGCTTGCATTTGCATCTCTACCTACTGTTCACCAATTAAAGCAGTTAGTTTGCAAGTTTTGTGTGTTGTTGCATGTAGGTGCCCACTCTATCGATCGGTGTACATTTTAGGTGTAGGGCAAGTTCAGCAATATCTGTGATGGGACTGCGGGCAACTATCACGCTTCCCTTTCCGCTTATATATTTCATCTGTTGCAACTAAAAGCCTAATATAGTTACTTTTTGAGATTCATTAGGTTGACGTTACTTAATTAGGGTAATTAACTAATGAGCTGTTGTTGCAAGTTAATTACTTCCCAAAGAAGTTTAATTAACATCGATACATTGTAATTAATTGTTTGATGCCAATGTGGAATGGAGAAAACACGAGCGAGCATGATGAAAGATTGCAACTTAATTAATGGATGCGTGACATTGTAAGAGGCTTATTATTGTAAAGGGAATCCGCAAAGAATACTGTTGATGGCACCCCAAATCTACATTCTAATCAAATAGGAATAGATTGATTAGTGTGGTAAACTTAAGTAATCTTTCGTAATCAAGATTTGTTTGTGGATTAATTAATTAAACAATACCTACCAAATGAGTCTAGTTGGTAAGCATGACCTAAACCATTGTCACACACAAACGCAAATTCCTAAATACGTAATCCCCTTCCATTGTTTTAATGTTAACTTAATCACACTAATTAATAGAGAATTGTGGAGTACGAATTCATCCGGTGTCATGAGTTGGGCTTTGGTGAAAGGCGACTGGGTCCTGAGGGAGGAGGAGCCATATTTAAATTATTTGCTCAAAATTAAGAAAGTGTAGCACGCGGGATGGTCACGTGACACAGACCCGTTAATCTCACGTGACCGGGACCTTCTAAACGAGGGCTTTTCGCAGTTGGACGTTTCTTGTGAAATAGCTCGCGCCACGTGTCGAGGGCGAGACCGACAGCCCACTGGAGGTCGACTACTTTAATCATTATTTTTTATTGTGTTTAACGGCGGTTAGAGCGGAGGGGGAGTGACGGCGTCAGGGGCGGCCCCGTGATAGATACCGTCGCTCTCCGCTGCGGAAAGCCACAGCGGAAAAGGACAAGCGTGGTTCATGGGCCCTACCCGGCCCGATGCCCTTTGCCGGCTCATTACGGCAATTGTGGGGCCCACCCGACTTTTCTCAGCCCATCCTTGGACCACTTCTCCACAACATCAGCCAGCCAATCATCCACCATCCCATCCAACCCCATTTTATTTTTCCATATTTATTTATTCAGCAAAAAAGAAAATCCATCATGAAGGCTAACCTTCAACCATCGTATTCTTCTTCTCCTTTTCTTCTTCTCAAATAAATATGCCATTTTATGAAAATAAAAGAGACAACAATTGTAATGTAAGATATATAACTGTATTTTTCAATTTTTAAAAGAACATGCAACAATTGAATCATATAAATCTTTAATTAATATTAAATACCTATTCTAAGCATGCAACTTATATAAAAGAATTAAAAGAAAAATAAATTGCTGGCCTGAGTGACGTAGTCGTGCAGAAGCGCTGCTCTAGAGTCCATCGTCCGGACCTTAAAACGACATCTTCTCCTAGCGGTAAAAACTCTCCTGATAGTTCACCAGCACCCAGCTCCGGATGATGAGCTAGGCTTCTACTCAGATGAAGTTTCGTTGCCCAGAAGTGGACAAAACAACTTTGAGAATCTCCAAAATCCAAATGAGAAGAACACAGTTTTTGAACAATTTTTTTTTGTAAGAAATTTGAGGGAGAAAGAGAGACAGATTTTCTGTTTCTTGTAAAAAATACGTATAGAGGTAAGGGTACTTATAATCTTCTGCCAATCTTTCAGTTTGTAACAGCCCTGAGAGAATCAAGCGATCGTGCGAGTTGTTGTAACATGCAGATCTGATTCTCTTTGAACGGGTCCAGCTCTACCCAAAAATCTTAACAAATTTTAAAATAAAAATTTAAAAATATTAATGAAGAAAAACAAAACAAAAATTTTTCAGGTTTAAGAACCCTTAAATTGAATTGCATTCGTGTCCGCAGGTCATGAGTGCGCGCCACCTGAATCTGAACCCGGCCCGGTCGATTTGGCATGTGCGCGCGCGTGTGGAGAGTGTGGCATGATCAAACTATTCATAACAATAGGCATGAGAGGAGTTAGTATATACACTACTCAACCTCCCATCTCCCATCCAATGTGAGACTAAAATTAAAGCCAAACGAGAGGAAAACTTAAGTTTTCCTCTAAAATTAAAACACATCCAATAGTCCCCCAAACTTAAGTTTCAGGAAGATAAAACAAATTACCAATTATAACAGATAAATCATCAAATCATAAAACACGAATGAAATCGGGCAACATCATACTATGATTTGGGAGAGGTGACTACGCCTGGATCCTTCCTTCACCATATGAGAGACATAGTAGGCTACGCTCGAAACTGGCCTCTTTTACCAGATATTATTAGAATCCATACACTATAAGTTTACATTTATTGAGCGAGCAGGTTGAGCATTACAGGCCATGCTTATAATAACCAACTCATGAGAGTTTCTAGGGGTCAGTCCTGCCCCCTCTAACTCCGACCATTGTGAGTTCTCTCACATAGGTAAGTCCTCCAAGGGTACTACAAATCGATGGTATACCCTCCATACTACACTCGTTGGATTTATTGAGAGTTAAACTCATCCTTACCTAGCTGTATCATAAGAGCATCGTCACCATAGAGAAGGGGTAGTTGCTACAATGCTACATATATGATATAAATATATCTGGGTCGATGTTTCATATGAGTATCACTAGTCCAGCTTATTTTTACCACATTGAACCTCTTTTATGGAATTAACCCCCAATCAAGTACGTTGGGTTCCCACTATCGGTAAACTCTATTATGGGCTTAACCCCATCTCCCTCGATGATTTTAGGACCACATTCCTAGAAAGACCTTAGTCAATGGGTCAATAATATTTTTCTCGGACTTTACAAAGTTCAGAAGCACAACTTTGCCCAATAGTCGTTGAACAAACTTAAGTCTGATTTGAATGTGTTTGTTCATCTTCTTATTGGCATTATCTTACTTTAGAATCTCAATGGTGGATCTTGAGTTAGTATGAACTGAGATAAGAAGTATACGTTTAGGCACGATAGAGAATTCTAACAAAAGATTCTTTAACCAGTCAGCTTCTGTACAAGTAGTGTCCAGAGCGATAAGCTCAGATTCCATGGTGCTCGTGCTAATCATTGTTTGTTTGCAGGAATTTCAGAACCCAGCAGCACCACCGAATAAGAATACATATCCGGTAGTAGACTATAACATTGTTGGAGTCAGTGACCCAGTTGGCGTCGCTGTTCCTTTCTATTACATCAGGATATCTAGTGTAAGTCAGACAATAGCTAATTGTGTCTCTAAGATATCTGAATACTCTCTCCAATGCAGTCTAGTATTCTTTATTAGGGTTACTAGTGTATCTACTCTATCTACCTATTGCATAAGAGATGTCAGGTCTAGTCCTGTTGGAAATATAACGAAGTGAACATATCAATTGAGAGTGTTTCAGCTGAGAGACAAGCTCTTCCATGTTTTTCTTTAAAGCAATTGAAGAATCATAGGGTGTAAAAATTAGTTTAGTGTTGTAAAAATCAAATTTGTGAAGCTTTTTCTCAATGCTATCAGATAGACTCAATGAAATTCAATTAAGAGTTCTGTATATTTTCATTCTCAATATCATATCGGCAGAACCTAGATCCTTTATATCAAAATTTTGAGAGAGATAATTCTTTACCTTTTGGATTGCATCAAGAGAAGTACCAAATGTGAGAATATCATCCACATAGAGACAAAGAATGATGTAATCATTATCAAGTTTTTTTGAATAGATGCACTAGTCATACTCATGGATAATAAATCCAAAATGTGCAGTAACTTTGTTGAACTTCTGATGCCATTGTTTTGGTGCTTGTTTAAGATCATAAAAGAACTTCACCAGTTTGCACACTTTGTTTTCTTGTCCCTTAGTTATGAACCCTTCTGAATGGTCCATATAAATCTCTTCCTCGAGATCGCCATTCTAGAAAGCAGTTTTCACATCCATTTGATGTATGATAAGTTATGAATTGAAGTAAAAGTTAGAAGGATTCTGATAGAAGATATCCTGAAAATAGGAGAATAGGTGTCAAAGAAGTCAAAAATCCAAACAAGATTTAAGGAGTTAAATATTCCATAAGCACTTCTATTCTTCTTATATTAGCCAAACAGAAATATAGATCTTTCTAGTATTAATTTTAAATGTTTATCCCTTGTATCCAACCCGTATTCTTTCACTGTTCCAGCTCTGAAGTTCAAAAAAGAACAAAATAAAAATGACCAATGGGAGGGTAGTGGTCAAAATTATAACTCTCTGCGAGATTGTGACACCTGACAAGTCTACAGATCAAGGGATCACAGACTCAGTGTCATCCAATAGATCTCACCCGACCACCGGTTGTCAGAGCGGTTGCAATTACTAGGCACATAGGGGCAATGGATGCGAATCTGGATCTTAATCTTCACCAGCCAGCACGATCCTGACAATTACGTGCCACGTAAACCAATTACGACTGGGATGTTACATGCAGTTACGATTGTACGCAGATTCAGAGGCGAAAATCTCAGAGGCCACGACTCAGCTTGCTACCCCTCAGTTATAAAAGTCATTCTCTTCCTCTTTTATAAAGGATCGAACCTTAGGAAATTGAATATGTAATAAAGTGCTGAGAACTCCTTATCATCTTTCGAATTTAATGGAAACTCTCTCTTCTCACTGTGATTTTTTCCTCTGTGATTTTTCACGTTAATTCTCTGATGTTTGTGATACTCTACTTTTTTGCTTACAAATTGAGTACAGATAAATTTCCCCAAGGTATTTATCTTCTATAACAATTTGCGCAGAAGTAGGAGTTATTGCAATGTTTGAAAGGTGAGATGACTTGGCAGCGTAACAGACTCCATAAATATAGGTAGATATTAATTAGGTTGGTTGCTATGATCCTCTTGCTCGAGATGGCTCTCGAAAGGAGGCGCGTCCTCAGGGCAGTTGGGTGATGCTCTCAGAGAGAAGCTCTGCTTGGCATACCATGTTGTCGGTCTTCGGGAGTTTCTGATGAGATGGGACACTTCTCTTGATCTTTATGCAGGTAAAAAATTGACCACTATACTAATGAAACATAAGTGGAGTATATATTACTTATTTATATATCCACCTTTTTACTCATATATATATATATATATATATATATATATATATATATATAATATATATAATAGAGAGAGAGAGATAGACTTGTGTCATTCTGAAAGGATTCGAGGTCTCGAATCCTTCCCACTCAAATACAATCCTATGATATCCGAATACAAGATCCATTCCATTGAACTTGATCAACACTATTTCAAATAACTAAAAGTAAATTTTTTTTGTATTTTGAATACTTTTTGTCCATCCATCAACTAGGCATAAAATGGACAGCTAAAATAGCACATTGCTTAGATCTACGTTTTCAAACATACAAATTCTCGATCTGACTATTTCATCATGATCTAAACACTTATTACACACAAATTTTGTTTGATTTCAAATAAACAGTTAAACTAACCAACTCACTATTTCGATCATTCATTTTGCGCCAACTTTATGGATGAGTAAAAAGTATGTAAAATACATGATTTTAATTTTTAGTTAATTTAAATAATGTGGATCAACTTCAATTAAGTGCTTGCATGCGGATGTCGTAGGGTTGTATTTGAGTGGGAAGGATTCAACCTCGAATCCTTCTGGAATGATACAACTCTCTCTCTCTCTCCTCTCTCTCTCTCTCTCTCTCCTCTCTGCGTGTTTGCGCGCGCGAGCACAAAATGAACAACTAGAAAGTTTCAATTCATATAAAATTTTCAATTAACATAAAATTTGATTCATATAAGTTTTAAAACATGTAAATCATAATTAATGGTTTGGATATGGATATGGATGGGCTACAATGTATTTTTATAGTTGTATGTAAACTCTTATGTTACACCTTATATGTATTAAAACATGTCCTCTCACACACAGACATATATATATACTTGTGTCATTTCAAAAAGATTTGAGGTCAAATTCTTCCCACTCAAATACAACCTACGATATCTGAGTGTAAGATCCACTCTGTTGAAGTTGATCTACATTATTTTAAGTAATTAAAAATAAAAAAATCATGTATTTTGAATACTTCTTGTCCATCCATTAAGTAGGAGCAAAATAGATAGCTGAAAATAATATATTACTTAGATCTATATTTTTAGACATACAAATTTTCTATCTGACCATTTTATCATGATCAAAATACTTAAAATCCTCACATACCAATTTTTTTAGATTTTAAATATTTTACACCGTTAAACTAAGCAACTCACTATTTCAATTGTCAATTTTGTGCCAACTTCATGGATGGGCAAAAGTATTCAAAATACATATTTTTTTATTTTTAATTACTTGAAATAATGTTGATCAACTTCAATGGAGTGAATCTTGCGTTCGGATATTGTAGGGCTGTTTTAAGTGGGAAGGATTCGGTCTCGAATCCTTTCAGAATGACACAAGTGTGTGTGTGTGTGTGTGTGTAGAGAGAGAGAGAGAGAGAGAGAGAGGTTGGCTACTTTCGGAAGTATTTGAGCATGAATCCTTCATGCTCGAATTCAACGCTGCGATATTTAAATACAAATTCCACTCCATTGAAGATGATTTTACATTACTTAAAGTATTTAAAATAAATAATCAAGTATTTTGTACTTTTCTTGTCCATGCATCAAGTAGTCACAAAATGGATGATAGAAAGTAGTATATTACTTATATATATGCCTTTAGACATACATTTTCTCGATCCATCATTTGATCAAGATCTAAACATTTAAAAATTCTCATACACCAACTTTTGATAAGGTTCAAATATTTCACACGTTAAACTAATCAACTTACTATTTCAACCATTTATTTTGCGTCTACTTGATGAACAAACAAATAGTATTCAAAATATTGATTTTTTATTTTTAAACACTCTTAAAAATGTAGATCAACTTCAACATAGTGGATCTTCAATTTGAATATCCTAAAATTGAAGTTGAATGAAAATAATTCATCTCCATATCCTTCCCAAAGTATCAAAGTCTCTCTCTCTTTCTCCCCAGAGAGAGAGAGAAACTTGTGTCCTTCAAAAAGGATTTGAGTCTGAATCCTTCCAACTCAAATAAAACCCTCCGATATTCGAATACAAGACGCACTTCATTGAAGTTAATCTATATTATTTCAAGTATCTATAAACCAAAAATCAAGTGTTTTGAATATTTTTTACCCATCCATCAAGCGGCGCAAAATGGATGGCCGAAAGTAGTGTTAAACATACAAATTCTCGATCTGGCCATTTGATTATGATCTAAACATTTAAAACCGCTACAAACTAATTTTGTTAGGTTTCAAATGTTCTACACTGTTAAACTAATCAACTCACTATTTAAGCCGTCCGTTTTTTCCCTACTTGATGCATGGGCAAAAAGTATTCTAAACACTTGATTTTTGATTTATAGATATTTGAAATAATATAGATCAACTTCAATGTATTGGATCTTGTATTTGAATGTCGGATGTTGGTATTTGAGTGGGAAGGATTCAGCCTAAAACCCTTTTGAAAGGACACATCTCTCTCTCTATGTATGTATGTATGTATGTATGTGTAGGGTAGAGTTACAATACACATAGGTGTAATTAAGTTAAGTTACACACTTTTTTTAACCACAAAAAATTTTGCTTAATGAGATACAAACAAGAATTAATGTGAGTGGTCCTACAAGTGTTTAAAGAATATTTTTTGTGTGGTAGAAATAGGTGTGTATAACTTAACATAGTTACTCTTATGTGTATTGTGTGTGTGTGTGATATTTTATGAAATTTAAATCTTATTAGTTGGTAACCTGAAGAAATTGCAGTCGGATCTCCAAGAGAGTTGGAATAGGAATTGTGACATTGAAGATGGAGCTAGATCAATAGACGAAGTTTATATATAATATATGTAGAGCTTGCGTGTTTATATATATGTTTTTTCGAATACTTAATTTTTAAAAGAAGAAGTGAGTGAGTTGAGTGTAGCAATTGGAAAGAAGGTGACATTTCATGTCTTGATTTTGACATCTCATCCTCCTCCTTGTTCCTATTTCAAACCCTGCTGCTTCGTTCTTCTCTTCGTGCTTCAGATTGATATCACTGAAGATACTCAATTTGCAAAGTCAAACTTGGCTGAATAAGAAAACATCTCGATAAAGAGCTAGCTTAATTTTGATTGACATATGTACAACTAGTAATAGTGCTGACCCTCGTTTTTCCTTTAGGGTTCAAATTCTACTTCGCAAGACTCGCTATTCCTAAAAAATAATAAAGTAATAAAAATATGGGATCATACGGTGAGAGGGAGCACATATTTATAAAAGTATTTCCATTTGGTGATCTTTCATCGGTTGAAGGGTCAAAATCATACCCGCCATCCCAACTGTCATGGTGACGATCTTCTACAACAGTAATGCCAAAAACAGCGTGGACCATTTGTAGGAAGAGAGGAAGTTTCGAGGAAGTCGAGGAAGTCGATGGCGATAAGGAAGCAACGAATAATCAGCAGCAGCAAGGGGCCGGTCGACCGGGCCGGTCGACCGGTGTGCACCAACATGCACAGGCTGTTGCGGTCGACCGCAGAAGGAGAGCGGTCGACCGACTGACATTGCCTAACTCTTGGTTAGGCACGATCGACCGGCACGGTCGACCGGTGCTTGGGTCGGTCGACCGACCGGTCGACCAACAGGCGTATTCGAGCTGATTTGGGAAGTTTTCTGAATTGGAAACCAACCCAATATGGAAGCTGATTCTCCTAGAGTTTTCCTTGGGTATATAAGAGTGGCAGAGTCCTCTTCATATGTATTGCTTGCAACTTGTATTGATTATCAAAACAATAAAGAAATCTCTCTTCCTTGCCTCGAGGACGTAGGCGAAATTGGTCGAACCTCGTTAAAATCTTGTGTTTGTGTTCTTCTCATTGTTCAATTGTTCTTTGCTGTTGGTAGTACTTCTATATTGCATCTTGGCTTAAGGGTTCCTCTAAGTGGTTGTTGATCTGCACACAACAAGTAGTATCAGAGCATCCCAGGTTCGTCGTCGGATCATCTGGTGATTCAAAGGACATCTGTTGCTGATTGGCGGAGATCGTGTGTCAATCTCAGATCAACATTGAGACTGTTTGTGAGATCGTGTGTCGATCTTAGAACAACACGTGAAGTGCTCAAGGAATCAATTTGAGGAGTAGATCTATTCAGAAACTCATCTAGGGTTTCGTGAGGAGGTAAAGATCTGATCTTTATCAAAATTTGTTTATCTAACTCCGTTGGTTTTTGCATAACATAGAGGATCTAGTCAAAGAGATGGCTGAAGAAAATACATTTGTGAGAACCATGAATCCACATCCGCGGATTGATGTGGTAAGATTCAATGGCACGAACAATTTTGGCATGTGGAGGTGCGAGGTGATGGATGCGCTGAATGCATCAAATCTTGAAGACACTCTACTCCTGGAGAAGAAGCGAAGCACAACCACTCAAGAAGAGTGGGATAAGATGAACCGATCAGCATGTGGCTTAATCAGATCGTGTCTAACACAAGACATCAAATACCTTGTGTTACACGAAATATCTACGAGACAGTTGTGGGAGATCCTAGAAAGAAAGTATTTGACCAAAAGTATTGAATCCAGACTACAGCTGAAGAGCAAGCTATATGGGTTTCAGATGAAGAAAGGATGCTCCATAAATGAACACATGAATCGCAACACAAAGTTTCTTACGGATTTGGTTAATGTGGATGTTGAGGTAAATGAAGAAAATAAAGCGGTAATTCTCTTGAGCTCTCTTCCTGCAGAGGAGTATGAGACTTTTACTTTAACCTTCATAAATGGTAGACAGTCCCTTAACTATCATGAGTATCGTCTGCTTTGGTTAATTATGAGACGAGAAGAAAGGAAAGACAGTCTTCTCAAGCAAGCACATCAGCAGAGGCACTAGCAGTGAGAGGCAGAGGTTCACATGAAAATCACCTAGAGGGGGGTGAATAGGTGATAATGCTAATCAATGCACAATTTAAAAATTATGAAGCAACAATCTCACAAAGCAAGTGAATATAGCAATGAATGTAGAGAGCAAGTAATAAGAGCAATGAAAATAGAGTAAGAAATAAGAGCAAGTTAACCAAACGCAAACCCGAGATTTGTTATCGAGGTTCGAGCACCCAGCTCTACTTCCCCGCCTTCCCCAGAAGGATTCCAACCACTTGCACTATCACAAAGATGTCACAAATACACCGGAGTACCCAACTCTACAATCTCAAGTACAAGCAATCTCTGAGTAGTCAAAAGACCACAAACTTTCTCTTGCAAAATTCTCTTCCCTTACAAAGGTCCTTAGAGAAATAATGAGTAGGAATGAAGCACTTGTGTGTAAGGAGAAAAGAAAATGAAATCAGAGAATTCTTAAAAGCACTTCAGAAAAATGAGAGAGAATTTCAGCACAAAAACCAAGAAACCAAGTCTTTTTGAAAGCCTTAAACTTTTGGAAATTTTGATAATTTTTCTAGTTACCAACCTCTCCCTAAACACCCCTATTTATAAAAGAGGGCTAGGGTTAGGAGATAAAACATATTTAAGGCTAATCAGAAAGTATTAGAACCAAAACATGTCACTTAAACATAATTAAGTGAGAAAAGGACAAAAATAAATCAGCTCAGAAAACTAGTCGTTACTGTTCAAACGGCTAGCACGGTTGACCGGCCCGGTCGACTGCTAGTTCAAAGAAAATAGCCGTTGCAGGCTAACGGTCGACCGGCCCGGTCGACCCAAACAAACAGAGAGCTCTGCTCTCAGACCGGTCGACCGGGACGGTCGACTGTCCAAAGACTGCCAAACGTGCACAAGATTTGTGCACGTCGGTCGATCGACCCGGTCGACCGACTTCTAACCAAGTCGACTTGTCAGAAGACTAGTCGACTGGATGAAGTCTGGAATGGACAGAAAAATAGTTTTAAAAATATTTTGAAAAATCTTTAACACTCCTAAAAATCACCAAAAATAGTTTTATCATTTTGCATTGATATATAAACATGTGGTAAAAAGTTTAGCTCAAATATCAATCAATATGAACTATTTTTGACTCTTATCATTTTTACCAAAAACCAAAAACTGTATTTTCTAAAACTTGAATTTTGAATGAAAAATACGTTTTGTCCAAAACTCTTCCAAATACAAAAACATGATATTTAAACATTTGAAGCATAATCCTATATACATAAAACATATGTATATCAAAGTTTTTGTCATAAATTCCAATACCAAAATAAGTTTTGATAAAACACAAAACTTAAAACACATGATTATGTATATCAAAATAAGTTTGTAGGTTGAAGATTGTATACAAACTATTTATGTTAGGAAACAAGATGTGCGCAAAAACGTGTGTGATAGAGCTTCAAACCTATTCACTATGCTTTAACAAAAATTCTAAACTAAAAACAAATCTAATAAATTATCTTGAGCAATCTTGAAGTCTTGAGCCATGCGATGCCTTGCTAGAGCCTTCTCTTCTATGTTCCTTCCTTGATGTGCAAAAAGCCTTCTTTGCTTCATGAGCCTAGAAATTCTGCAATAGCTAAGCAATGGCCTCCAAATATGGTACTAACCCGAAATTATCTAAACAAACTAATTAGTACCAAATAGCTCTTATTTGTTTTGTTATCATCAAAACTCTAAACAAATGGAGAGTGTAACCTTTGGGCCAACAATCTCTCCCTTTTTGAGATGACAAAACAAATAGGCTATAAACAAAAGTATAGGGGAGGAGAAAGTCCCCCCTCAAATTATGCTATATTAAACGAAGAAAAACCATGTAATTTGTAATTTGCAAGTAAACATCATGAAACCAAAACCAAAAACACTTGCAAAACACTTGCAAAACACTTAAACTCAAATTACAAGAATTCATGAACACGTCAAAATCTCAAGAATTCATGAAAACACATCAAAATCTTTCATGAAAATACATCAAAATCTCAAAACATATATAAACTCATATGGAACCAAAACCATATGAGCTCATATTTTCATACATAAACTCATTCTCCCCCTTTTTGTCATACATCAAAAAGGGTTAAGAAAACATTTTATTCAATAACACAAATTAAGTTCACCACAAATAATGAAATCTAGCAAAATCAAGTGTTTAGTGAAAATATCGGCAAGTTGCAAATCCGTAGAAACATAATCAATATCTATATCTCCTTTCTCAAAATGATCTCTAAGAAAATGATATCTAATCTCAATGTGCTTGGTCTTACTATGTTGATTTGCATTCTTTGTCATATGTATAGTACTAGTATTATCACAAAATATTTTTATATGGTTATAATGCAAATCATAATCAAGGAGAGTATGTTTCATCCAAAGGACTTGTGCACAACAAGCCCCCGCGGCAACATACTCCGCCTCGGCGGTTGAGAGAGTTACGGAATTTTGTTTCCTAGAGGACCATGAAACAAGACAATTACCAAGAAATTGACATGCCCACTAGTACTCTTTCTATCTACTCTACAACCCGCATAGTCGGCATCCGAATAACTCATCATTGAGAAATCTCCGGTTTTCGGATACCATAGACCCATTCCAATCGTTCCCTTAATATAACGAATAATGCGTTTTACCGTAATAAGATGAGACTCTTTGGGACACGATTGAAATCTAGCACAAAGACACACACTAAACATGATATCCGGCCTACTTGCCGTCAAATACAAAAGACTACCTATCATGCTTCTATACAATTTAATATCAACATTTTTACCTTGGTCATCCTTATCAAGCTTGGTGGTAGTTGCCATGGGAGTGTTGCAAACCTTTGAGTCTTTAAGTCCAAACTTCTTTACGAGTTCCTTTGCGTATTTGGCTTGACATATGAAGTTCCCATCTTGCAATTGCTTGATTTGGAGTCCAAGAAAGAAATTAAGCTCGCCCATTGAAGACATTTCAAATTCACATTGCATAACCTTTTCAAATTCCTTGCATAAAAACTCATTAGTAGAACAAAAAATTATATCATCAACATAAATTTGCACGATTAAAATATCATTATCAACATGCTTAGTGAATAGTGTTGTATCTACTTTGCCTTTAATAAAATCATTTGAAATGAGAAAACTAGAAAGCCTTTCATACCAAGCTCTTGGAGCTTGTTTCAGTCCATACAAAGCTTTATCAAGTTTAAAAACAAAATCGGGATGAACATGATCAACAAAACCGAGAGGTTGAGCAATATAAACTTCTTCATTTATAAAACCATTCAAAAATGCACTTTTCACATCCATTTGAAAAAGTTTAAAATTTTTGAAAGATGCAAAAGCTAGTGTCATCCGTATGGCTTCAAGCCGTGCTACGGGTGCAAAGGTCTCCTCAAAGTCAATTCCCTCTACTTGAGTGTAACCTTGGGCCACTAACCTAGCCTTATTCCTAATCACATTTCCGGACTCATCCATCTTGTTTCTAAAGATCTACTTAGTACCAATTATTGGTCTATCGTGGGGCCTAGGAACAAGGTGCCAAACTTGGTTGCGCTCAAATTGATTGAGTTCCTCTTGCATGGCTAGCAACCAATATGAGTCCGCCTCGGCTTCGAGGATGCTTTTTGGTTCAAAATGAGAAATGAATGCAAAGTTACCACATAGGTCATGGAGTTTGGAGCGAGTTGTTACCCCTTTAGATGCATCACCTAAGATGAGCTCCTTGGGATGATTTGTGGCATATCTCCAAGCTTTAGGAAGCGGTTGAGAGCTTTCCTCTTTATCCTCTTGAACGTCACCAATTGGTTCTTACTTATCATCTTGAGCGGGTGAGTCCTTCAATGATAGTCTCTCCATGTCTTCACCTAATGGTTCAATCTCTACAACATTCTCAACAAACACATTAGATTCTTTAAATTTAACATGCATGGATTCTTCAATGATAAGGGAAGATCTATTGAATACTCTATAAGCTTTACTAGTTGTAGAATATCCAACAAAGATTGCTTCATAAGCCTTAGCATCAAATTTACCCAAGTTATCTTTAGTGTTCAAAATAAAACACTTGCATCCAAAAACTTTGAAATATGAAACATTAAGTTTTCTAGAATGATACATTTCAAAAGATATTTTGGAAGAATTTTTACATAAATAAATGCGATTTGATATATAGCATGCGGTGTTTACGGCCTCGGCCCATAGATATTGAGGGAGGTCATACTCACTTATCATTGTCCTAGCCATCTCTTGAAGTGATCTATTTTTCCTTTCTACAACTCCATTTTGTTGTAGAGTTCTAGGACAAGACATTTCATGCTTAATTCCTTTTCATCACAATAAGTCATGAAGAGTTGGTTAACAAACTCACCACCTCTATCACTCCTTATTTTCAAAATCGGAAGACCTTTTTCTTTTTCAACTCTTTTTCGAAAAATCTTAAAACGAGAAAAAGTTTGATCTTTGTGTTCCAAGAAGAAAACCCAAGTGAAACGGAAAAAATCATCAACTAAAACAAATGCAAATCTACTACCATTTAAGCTCTTAGTTTTAGTAGGTCCAAAAAGATCCATGTGAATTAATTCTAAAGGCCTAGTTGACATGATATCCTTGATTGGTTTGAAGGAAGACTTGGTTTGTTTCCCAAGTTGGCACGCACCACAAATGCGGTCTTTCTCAAACTTCAAGTAAGGTATACCCTTCACCAAATCCTTAGAATTAATCCTAGAAAGATGGTCAAAAGATGCATGTCCTAATCTTCTATGCCAAAGCCAAGAATTTTCATCAAAAGCATTTAAGCATTTAGTAGAACATTCCACATTAAGCATGTCAATAATATAAACATTATCATCACGAAAACCGGTAAGAATACAATCATTGGATTTAATATCAAAAATCTTGCAAGAAGTATCATCAAAAACAACTTTAAGTTCACGATCACAAAATTGACTAATACTAAGCAAATTATGTTTCAAACCATCAACAAATACAACATTTTCTATAATGGGAGATGCACCAATTTGAATGTTACCTATACCGATGATAGTGCCTTTGGAGTCATCCCCGAAGGTGACGGAGCCACCTTCCTCGTACCTTGATAGGGTTGTAAAGTTATTGATATCCCACGTCATATGTCTTGAACAACCACTATCAAGGTACCACCGCTCCCTACGTCTTGGAGCCTTGGTGTGTACCTTCATCAAATAATTTAGGACTTGATTTTGGTACCCACATTTTCTTGGGTCCTAAAGGGTTAGTTTCATTAACCCAAACAAGATTATTTGATCTATTAACTTGGTCATAACAAAATTTAGCTAAATGCCCATTCTTACCACAATATGTGCATCTATACACTCTACCATATTTAAAAGCATAGTGAGTGTGTGATTTGTGAGCATGAGAGTTGTGAGCATGAAAAGATTTAGCATGAGAAGTGTTATGTGTAGTGTGAGCATGTGAATTTTTAGCATGAGAGGTGTGCTTTTTGGAAAATTTTTCTTCAAGTTTCTTAGTGTTAAAAGCACAATCTTTCAAAACTTTTTCAAAATCACCCATTTTAGTTTTTAGAGAGGAAATTTCTTTTTCATCAACAATAGGAGATTTTCCTTTACAAGAAACCTTGTAGGCATTAAACTCATTTTGAATAGAAATAAGATTAGAAGAAATATCATCCTTTTCTTTAGAAACCATAGCAAGTTGATTTTTGAGAAAAGCAACTTCTTTTGGCAATTTAAAACATTCAATCTTCTTATTATCATAAGTTTCGGAAAGTTCAACAAAGGCATGAACAAGAACTTCCTTACTTAATTCATCATCTTCATCATCAAGAGGTTGAGGGGTTACCTTTGGTGTGTTTGCCATGAAACACATATTCGCTACATCCGCCTCTTCCTCGGACTCGCTTTCCGAATCCCAAGTTGCCTTGTACGCTTTCTTTTCTTCCGATTTCTTTGGCTTGAAGGAGGAGGTCATCTTCTTCTTGAACTCCGGGCAATCCGCCATGATGTGTCCGGGCTTTCGGCAATTGTAGCATATGATTCTCCTCTCCTCTTTGCCTTCAAATTTCCTTCGGAAGTTGAGCTTGTTCCTCCGGTACATTCTCTTCACATTGCGAACAAGTAGTGATAGCTCCTCATCTTCTTCTTCATCTTCTTCATCGTCTTCAAGAGTGGATGAAGACTTGAAGGCTAAGGATTTCTTCTTAAGTGGAGCGGCCTCTTCTCTTGCTTCTTTTCATCTCATGGGTCTTTAAGTTCCCAATGAGACTAATGAGGTCCATCTCGTCCTTATCGTTTAATTCCTTCAAGGTGGTGGCCTTTATCTCCCATGATGTAGGAAGAGCCCGAATCACTTTCCGTACCTTTTGATCATTGGAAATATCATCACCTAAAGAAGAAAGACCATTGGTGATTTTAGTAAATCGAGTAATCATACAATCAATAGATTCATCATCAATCATTTTAAAAGACTCATATTGGGACCTCAAGAGATCTATCTTAGCTATCTTGACTTGTGAAGTCCCTTCGTGTGTGACCAATAAGTGTTGCCAAATCTCATAGGCGGATTGGCAATGAATTACCCGTGTAAGGTCATCCTCATTCAAGGCGGTTAAGAGGGAATTTTGGGCCTTGGAGTTAGCCTCATATTCTCTAAAGTTGAAGTCGGTCCATGCGCTCTCATCACTATCGGGTGCAACATAGGGTTTGGTCAATGATTTAGCCACTAAGCTACCTAAGGATTGTAAAAAGATAGTCATCCTAACCTTTCAAATAGGGAAGTTGAGTCCATCAAATTTAGGAGGGGTTTTGATGTTATCGGCCATGTTTACTAGTGATGACAAATGGAATGCAAATGTTGATTAGCAAATTTTAAGGATCTCCCTATGGATGTTAAGCCAAAACCTAGAGTCCAAGCTCTGATACCAATTGAAAATCACCTAGAGGGGGGTGAATAGGTGATAATGCTAATCAATGCACAATTTAAAAATTATGAAGCAACAATCTCACAAAGCAAGTGAATATAGCAATGAAAGTAGAGAGCAAGTAATAAGAGCAATGAAAATAGAGTAAGAAATAAGAGCAAGTAAACCAAACGCAAACACCGAGATTTGTTATCGAGGTTCGAGCACCCAGCTCTACTTCCCCGCCTTCCCCAGAAGGATTCCAACCACTTCCACTATCACGAAGATGTCACAAATACACCGGAGTACCCAACTCCACAATCTCAAGTACAAGCAATCTCTGAGTAGTCAAAAGACCACAAACTTTCTCTTGCAAAATTCTCTTCCCTTACAAAGGTCCTTAGAGAAATAATGAGTAGGAATGAAGCACTTGTGTGTAAGGAGAAAAGAAAATGAAATCAGAGAATTCTTGAAAGCACTTCAGAAAATGAGAGAGAATTTCACAGCACAAAAACCAAGAAACCAAGTCTTTTTGAAAGCCTTAAACTTTTGAAATTTTGATAATTTTTCTAATTACCAACCTCTCCCTAAACACCCCTATTTATAGAAGAGGGCTAGGGTTAGGAGATAAAACATATTTAAGGCTAATCAGAAAGTATAAGAACCAAAACATGTCACTTAAACATAATTAAGTGAGAAAAGGAAAAAAATAAACCAGCTCAGAAAACTAGCCGTTACTGTTCAAACGGCTAGCACGGTCGACTGGCCCGGTCGACCGCTAGTTCAAAGAAAATAGCCGTTGCAGGCTACGATCGATCGGCCCGATCGACCCAAACAAATAGAGAGCTCTGCTCTCAGACCGGTCGACCGGGACGGTCGACCGTCCAAAGACTGCCAAACGTGCACAGATTTGTGCACGTCGGTCGACCGACCCGGTCGACCGACTTCTAGCCAAGTCGACTTGTCAGAAAACTAGTCGACTGGATGAAGTCTGGAATGGACAGAAAAATAGTTTTAAAAATATTTTGAAAAATCTTTTAACACTCCTAAAAATCACCAAAAATAGTTTTATCATTTGCATTGATATATAAACATGTGGTAAAAAGTTTAGCTTAAATATCAATCAATATGAACTATTTTTGACTCTTATCATTTTTACCAAAAAACCAAAAACTGTATTTTCTAAAACTTGGATTTTGAATGAAAAATACGTTTTGTCCAAAACTCTTCCAAATACAAAAACATGATATTTAAACATTTTGAAGCATAATCCTATATACATGAAACATATATATATAAAAGTTTTTGTCATAAATTCCAATACCAAAATAAGTTTTGATAAAACACAAAACTTAAAACACATGATTATGTATATCAAAATAAGTTTGTAGGTTGAAGATTGTATACAAACTATTTATGTTAGGAAACAAGATGTGCGCAAAAACGTGTGTGATAGAGCTTCAAACATATTCACTATTCTTTAACAAAATTCTAAACTAAAAACAAATCTAATAAATTATCTTGAGCAATCTTGAAGTCTTGAGCCATGCGATGCTTGCTAGAGCCTTCTCTTCTATGTTCCTTCCTTGATGTGCAAAAAGCCTTCTTTACTTCATGAGCCTAGAAATTCTTGCAATAGCTAAGCAATGGCCTCCAAATATGGTACTAACCTGAAATTTATCTAAACAAACTAATTAGTACCAAATAGCTCTTATTTGTTTTGTTATCATCAAAACTCTAAACAAATGGAGAGTGTAACCTTTTGGGCCAACATCACATAGGAAGGGCAAAGATGATCGAGGGAGATCGAAGTCCATGCCAGATTATAAAGATCTGAAGAAGAGCCTGTGTGCCTTCTGCAGAGAATTAGGGCACTAGAAAGTTGACTGTCCAAAGGCCAAAGGGAAGAAGGAGTCTAAGACTGAGGCAAATCTTGCAAAAGTGATCAGTACTCAAGGCATTACCTCACAGGCAGGTGGATCAGACTCGGACTTGTCGGTATTCTCGTTCTCTGTCACTACTCCTATCATTGGCTACTCAGGAGAAAATGATGGATATTGGATACTGGTGCTACATACCATGTGTGCCCGAATAGGGATTGGTTTTCTAGTTTTGAGAAGCTGGAGGGATGTTCAGTCGTTATGGGCGATGATCATCCATGTATCATGGAAGGTGTAGAAACAATCCAGATCAAGATGTTCGATGGATGATATGAGAACTGAAGGAAGTGAGGTATGTACCTCAACTGAAGAGAAACCTTATCTCTATGGAGCTTTGGAGACATTGGGTCTTGTGGTGTCAATAAAGGAAGGAGTCCTTAAGATGACCAAAGGCTCGATGATGGTATTGAAGGCCGTTCACCGGAACAATCTTTACTACTTGACGGGTAGTACTATTACAGGGCAAGTGGCGGCTTCAACTGATTCAAATGAAGCCTCAACCAGGGTTTGGCATATGAGGCTGGGACACACAAGAGAAAAGTCTTTACAAGCTCTTGCAAGACAAGGATTATTGAAAGGTGTCGGAACCTGCAAGTTGAAATTTTGTGAACATTGTGTCATCGGAAAGAAGACCAAGGTGAAATTCGGCACAACAACTCATTGCACCAAGAGATTCTGGATTATGTTCACACTGACATTTGGGGACCTACCAAGACTGCATCAATTGGAGATAACCACTACTTTGTGTCTTTTATTGATGATGATTCTAGGCGTTGTTGGGTATATACCATGAGGCACAAAGGAAAATCAAGGTCCTCCGTTCAGATAATGGAGGAAAATATAAGTCAGATCCTTTCCTTCAGCTAAGGGCATAGAGAAGCACTTCACAGTGAGGGAAATATCGCAACAGAACGGGGTAGCAGAAAGGATGAACAGGACTTTGCTAGAGAAGGTCCGTTGTATGTTGTCCAATGTCGGTTTATCGAAGAACTTCTGGGTTGAGGCTTTGGCATACGCTTGCTATCTTATTAACAGGTTGCCTTCGTCTGCGATAGGAGCGAAAACTCCTCTTGAGGTTTGGTCGGAAAAAACTGCTGCTGATTATGATTTGCTAAGGGTGTTTGGTTGTCCAGCCTATTATCATGTTAAAGAAGATAAGTTAGACTCAAGAGCAAAGAAGGGCTTGTTCGTCAGTTTCAAGAAGGGAATCAAAGGATTCAAGATCTGGGATCCTACGGACAGGAAGTTATTTTCAGTAGAGATGTCACATTTGATGAGGCTTCGATGTTGAAGCCTAAGAGCTCTCAGCAGGTGGAGATTAGCAAGACCAAAGATATATCGCAGCAGGTGGAGAATGATGCTAATCCACTATCTCTAGAAAGTTCAGCATCGGTGAGGATCATACCTAGGGTGACACAAGGTAATGATCAAGCAGATGAGGTAGATGCTGATGATGAAGAGGGTCAAGAACAGATCATGGGTGATGTTCCTGATTCTACTGCAGTTAGAAGACCAAGGAGAAACACACGGAAACCAGGTTGGCTCACTACAGATATGATCGTGGCTTATGCACTTCCGGTTGTTAAGGAGCTATCCCGTCCACCTACAGGGAAGCTGAAATCAGTTCAGAGTCGAAAATGTGGAAAGCTGCCATGGAAGAAGAGATGAAGTCTCTTTACAAGAACGACACTTGGGAACTCACAAGGTTGCCCAAAGGGAAGAAGGCGATAGGCTGTCAGTGGGTGTACGCAAAGAAGCAGGGATCTCTTAAAGAAAGTATGGTGCGCTACAAGGCCAGATTGGTAGCAAAAGGCTATGCACAAAGAGAAGGAATTGACTACAATGAGGTATTTTCTCCTGTTGTAAAGCATTCGTTAATTCGCATCTTATTGGCTCTGGTGGAACAGTACTAGTTGGACCTTGATCAATTCGATGTAAAGACCGCCTTTCTCTATGGCGATCTAGATGAAGAGATCTACATGTCTCGGCCGACAGGGTTCAAAACTGCAGGGAAAGAAGATATGGTGTGCAAGCTGAAGAGTCGCTGTATGGGTTAAAACAATCTCCTAGACAGTGGTACAAGTGGTTCGACAGCTTCAGCAGAGGAAAAAGGTACACACGTAGCCACTATGACCCATGTGTGTATTACAACAAGCTACCGACAGGAGAGTATATCTATTTACTATTGTATGTAGATGATATGCTTATTGCTTCAAAGTCTAGATCTGCAATTGATACACTAAAAAGGACTTATCTTCTGAGTTTGAGATGAAGGATCTTGGTGAAGTAAAGAAGGTGCTAGGCATGAAAATTATACGAGACCAAAGGGGTGGCAAGGTGAGCTTGACACAGAAGGGGTATTTGCAAAAGGTACATCAGAGGTACAACATCGGCAAGGATACGAAATTTGTGAGTACACCACTGGATCCTCATTTCAAGTTATCTGCTACTATGTCTCCAAAGACTGTTGAAGAACGTGAGTACATGACTCACGTCCAATATGCTAGCGCAGTTGGTAGTCTTATGTATGCTATGGTGTGTACACGATCAGATCTGTCACAAGCTGTCTCTATGGTCAGTAGGTATATGCATGATCCGGGGTAGGTTATTGGGAGGCAGTGAAGTGGATTCTACGGTACATTAAAGGTACCATAGATGTTGGTCTGGTATTCGAGAAGGATTCCATAGGGAAGCAGGATTGTATCGGGTATGTTGATTTCGATTATGCTGGTGACCTCGACAAATGCCAATCCGCAACGGGGTATGTCTTTACATTATCTCAAGCATCGGTTAGTTGGCGCTCTATTCTACAGTTACCGTTGCATTGTCTATGAAAGTACACCTAGAGGGGGGTGAATAGGTGTACGGCTAATCTATGAACAATAATGCGAAAATTAAAACTTAATTGCAACATACTTAGTGTAACCAAAGAGTGTAGCCGAATTCCCGGTGAAGGGCTCTGGACTAACTCCTCTTGATTCTCTGAATAAGAGTTGAGGTGCTATATGAACCTCTCTTGGTTAAACACAAGTGAGGCACACAAACAAACCAAGCATGTATATGATATGACAATATGAATCAATGCACAAATGTAAGAGAGAGTTAGAGAAAGTGGATCAATAGCAAACACCAAGATATGTTTCGAGGTTCAAGCACACAGCTCTACGTCCCCGCCTTCACACAGAAGGATTTCCACTAACTCGTCCACACAGGACTTCCCACACAGGGAACCTCCACTGAGGATTTGGAGCAATTACAATGGGAGTACACAACTCCTCTCTCAACCAATACAACCTCTACACTTAGAGGTAAGGTACAAAGCCAAATAAAGATCAACCTCACAGATGAGGGATAGGCACAAAGCCACTCAAACACAATCACCTCACACTTGAGGGATTCCAACACAATCTCCACCTCTCACTAGAGGAAGCCAAATACCACTTCCACTCTCACCTCACACTTGAGGGATAACAACTCAATCAACGCTCACTAGAGGGATATCACAATCAATGGAAGGTTTACAACTTGGTGATCACAAAGACCACAAACCAATTTCTTTTCTCACAAAACAAAGATCCTAATATATAGGATAGAAGATAAGCTCAAGTGTGAGAAATCAAGGTGTTTGGAATCAAATAACAAAGAAAAATACTTAGGAAAATAACTAGAATAGATGTAGAATGAAGAACAAAACAAATATCCCAAATCTTTATTTTTTTTTGATTTTTTCAACCCTTGAAAACAAATAAAGATGAAACTTTTTGGCTTAAAAACTCTTTTGAAAACTTGTATTAAAATACTTGCAAATGGGAGAAATTTTACTCTTGAAAATCTTGTTAAAAACCAACTTCAAATGGGGTATTTATAGCCCCTGTTGAACTCTGCCCGCTGGCAGCTGAAAGGGGCCAGAATGCTCTTCCGGTCGATCGGCCGGTCGACCGACCAACGGTCACATTTTTGACCGTTGAGCCCTCTGTAGGCTGTCCAAAAGTTACTGGAGGACAAGCCATTGAAAAGCAAAGTTTCAAGCTCTAGACGCGAGGGACTATCACCCGCGTCTCAGCATCAAGGCGCGTTGGCTCGACACCCGCGTCTCAGCATCAAGGCGCGTTGGCTCGACACCCGCGTCTCAGCATCAAGGCGCGTTGGCTCGACACCCGCGTCTCAGCATCAAGGCGCGTTGGCTCGACACCCGCGTCTCAGCATCAAGGCGCGTCGGCCTGACACCCGCGTCTCAGCCTCAAGACGCAAAGGTCTAAAACTCGTGTCTCAGTTATAACCGCCTTGGTTAAGGGACCAATCACTGCCTACACGTAAGGGAAATCAGCCCCCATCGTGGCGTGTCTTTAGCAGGCACGTGGGTTAGTTACCGCCCACGTAGCGGGGAAGTTGGCCCTCATTGTGGAGCGTTTTAGGGGCACGTTCACCCCTGGTACCTCTATAAATAGCCCTGTTTGCTATGAAGAAGGGAGGGAGGAGATCAGAGAATCAATCAGACGAAGAGAGACAGAGGGCGACACAGAGAGAAAAGAAGCAGATCAACTCTTCAGCAAGTTCGCTGCGTACGAGCTAGCTTTCGCCTACCTTCTCTTTTAGAGTTTTGGTAGACAGAGCTGTGTCACTCTTTCTGCCGGCTGAAGAGGAGATCCCTGAAGGACGGTCATCTGGTCAACGGAGAACAAGATTCACTCTCCACCGCCACACGAAGAACCCTGCCTTAAACAAAGGGGGATTCAAGATTCAATATTCTCCCTCCCTTGTAACCGGAAGGAACAGTTTTTGTTGTAATCCTTTTCATTTGATTCAAGGAAAACTTTTACTGCAATTCTTGTCTTCTCCTTTTCCGGGTCATACAAGAGATGGCGACTCCGCTGGGGACTACGTTTGTCACTGAGGAGCAAATAGTGGCGCAAGATGACGTCCACTATAAGGGGAAGATGGTCGAATCGCTCGTTGTCGAGTTCGACCAGGCGAAGTACGAAGAGTTTCTCTCTTCCGGCTCCAAGAGCCCAAAGACCCGCATCTGCCGCCGGGTCTCGACGGGGAATGGCCTCGAGGCCCGATCTGTGGCTTTCTCGAGCTCCCCTGCTGCCGACTGTGCCAAGCAAGGTACACGCGCCCACGCCTCTCAGAAGGCCCGCGTGGTCCCAGGCACATCTGCCTTTGCGACCAACCGCGTCGCACAGAACACCCGCGTCAGCGTCTCTCAGGAGACCCGCGTGGTCAAAGTCCCTGGTGTCCAGCATCAGGATGTCGTTGGTCTCTCTCCACCTCCTCGACGCAATCGAAACGCTGAGCGTCGACAGAGGAGACGTGCGCGTCAGCTGCAAGTTGGAACCGTTGGTTGTCCAACTGAGGCTGAACGCGACGTACAATCTCGCGCCTTGCCCGCGCCACGTCCAGTACGTGAAGTCCGCGTTTGGTGCCCCAAACGCGAGATTCCTTCAGTTAGGTCCTCTGAGGACCAACTCACCAAACGCCAAGATGAGACCTCTGCGCCTCGTCAAGCGCAAGAGGCACAAGCCCATAGGCGTGGGGCCCAACAGCCCATCCTCTCCCAAGTGTCTCCGCTCCGACACACCAAACAGCAACGCGACAGGCGCGTTTTGTCTCAACAGAGACGCTAGACGCGCGCTGAACAGCTGCGGCGCAAGAACCGCGTCCCTGATGCCTGCGTCCAGGCTGGACAACACATGGATGCCTCCCGTCTTCGACGTTGCGAGGCTAATCTTTTCAATCCCCCTCCCATGGATTTGAGGGATTATCTGACGAAGAAAAGAAGTGCCAATCAGGCCACTTCGTCGTGTTGCTGCCAACGGCTCATCCATATGCTCTCTGAGTGCCGTTGCGGATCAGGCATACACCAGCAGTCTTTAGTCAGACAGCTGACCCTGATTCCTCCGTCAGCTAAAAGAAGACGCTCCCACAGAAGGAGAACCTTCTCTGACGTTGAGTACCCGGAGCTCACTGCGAATATGACAAGCAGGAGCAAGGGAAAACAACTTGCAGTCAGCTCAGACGAGTCCGAGTCTGACTCTGAACCGGAAGGGGTGTATCGACACACTCGCACCCGGACTGGGGCCATTCCCCCAATTGACTATAATGCCTTAGCCCATGGCATTAATGATTCTCACTCCGCCGTAGCGGAATCAAGGGCTTCAAACTCTTCCGTCGAGAAGGAGACCTCCGCCTACATGACAGGCACTCCTGAGGAGACGACTAAACGTTTGGAGCAGATCCAGAAGGCACAAATGGATATGATTCTTTCTCAGCAGGAATCTATCAACTCCCTCAAGCAGGCGATTGCACAGCTGCTCGAAGACAGGAGGAGGTCCCCTCCTAAAAAGTCAAAGGGCAAAGGGAAAAAGGGAGAAAGCTCATCTTCCGAACCTTCTGGGGAGACGCGGCGATCTACTTCCGGTTCGTCCAAGTCCTCGTCGCAAGTAAAAGGCGACCAAGACCAAGGAAAGGCTCATGTTAAAAGAATGAGTCAACTGGAGCGACGCCTCGAGGCCCTTGCCAATCGCAAAGACCTCCAGGAAGTAGGAGTGGTCCGGCCCTACCCGGCTGAATGGGACTTGGTTCCGTACCCGCCCAAGTTCAAAGCTCCAACTCTTCAAGCCTTTGATGGGAAGGGGTCACCCAACCAGCACATCTACTACTTCAAATCCCAAACCGGGAATGTAGTAGATAATGATGCCATCCTGGCACGCCTGTTCATCGGCACCCTGAAAGGGTTGGCCTTTGAATGGTTTATGAAGCTCCCAGAAGGTTCTATCAAGAACTGGGGCGATTTGGAGAAGCTCTTTTTAACACGCTTCTTCGAGGACGACTCCGAAGTCACAATGCCAACCCTTTTGGCTACCAAACAGCGAAAAGGGGAGTCCGTCAAATCTTTTGTGGAAAGATTTCGGAACATGGCACTCTGGTGTCCAAGCGGTATGACCCAGGCCACCTTGGTGGAAACATACCGCCACAATCTCTAAACCTCACTCCTTGCTCAAATAGGAGTTGCTGAAAGCCGCACCTGGAAGCAATTAGTCCAACAAGGTGAACAGGCTGAGGAGACTGTCGCCCGCGTCCGAGCGGAGGAAGGTAAGCCTAGGCCGGAAAGGTCGACAAGGCGTGCGCCGGACACATCCCTCCAAACAAAGCGGAAGGATAATTTGGCAACGGAGACCAAATCTCCCGCCAAACCTCAATCAGGCAAGGCGAGTGGCTCTTCAAGCCAGCCACGCGCCAACAAGCAATATTCCTTCAAGGAGGAACATGTCGATTCGCTCTTTAAACTACTCAACAAGAGCAACCGACTGAAGCTCCCTGAAGCTAGGCGCCCAGAGGAAGTCGGCAAGACCGACAATCCCAACTACTGCATGTATCACAGGATGTTGGGACACCCCACCAAAAGCTGCTACGTCTTCAAGGACATCCTTCAGGCTCTGATTGACGCGAGGTGTTAAAGCTCCGACCAGAGCAGAAGAAGGTGACGGCTAATGTGACGTCGGTTCTCCAGTTCGGGAGACAACCTCCAACGCCTGCGGGGGTAACTCCTATTCCAAAAGGAGAGCTGAGAGTGGTCAACACAGACCCTCACCAGCAGCAAGAGAAAGGCTTGGAACCCGTCCCTACACCTCAAGGGGAAATTATGTGGGTCCACCCTGACCTTGTCAATGAACAGCAATGGACTACTGTGACCAACATGAAATCCAAAGGCAAGGCAAAAGCCTCATCCTACAATGTGGTGGGTGCCTCCTCTCGAGAAGTGGAGACTGATATCCCTTCACTGACCGACTCAGAGGAGGAAACGATAGTCTTGGCCGCAGAGCCCAACCAACCGATGGCGGGAACCCGTTCAGGACAGGCGTACTTGAAATAGTACGACGAGACGGCGGTAGCCCCTCCACAACCAACTGCGGAGCCAGTCAGGCCCTCCACAAAGCCACCTGTGGAGAAGCAGAAGGGGACTCGATTTTCTCGAGCCCTTCAAAAGGGCATCGCGGAAGGATCTACGACACCTTACCGCTTTGATGTCCTGGCTCAGTTGGCCAACATTCCGGCACGCATTACCTTGTATGAACTTCTTAGACTATCAAAGTCGACCAGGGAAGCTCTGCAAGAAGCTCTGGCAAATGCTGAGGTCTTTATGACCCAGGTGCCGAAGGAGGAAGATGTAGAGGATTGCCTCCACACCTCCCAGAATGCCCCCTGCATCACCTTCAGGCAGATGATATGCAGGTGAAAGGGAAGCATGATCGACCCCTGTACTTCACAGGGTATATTGGATCGTCCGAGGTGAACCGCATCCAGGTAGACCCAGGGTCCGCGTTGAGCATCATGCCTCGCTGGGTCATGCAACATCTCGGCATTCCTACCCATCGTTTGAGCCCCACCCAGACAACTATCTATGGGTTCAATGCCAACCAGACCCGTCTGATGGGGAAGATCAAGCTCAGGTGTCAGATTGAAAGTCTCAAGTCGGAAGTGACATGCTACATCATCGACGCCGACACTTCCTACAATCTATTGCTGGGACGACCGTGGATTCACCACAACTCCATCGTTCCCTCCACTCTCCACCAAGTCATGAAGTACCTTGACGGGAATGGAAATGTGCAGACGTTGATCGCCGAAAGGCATCCGTTCAAAGGGGTCGAGAATTATTTCACCGACTCTTTGCTGTACCAAGATCCGATGGAGACGGATGAAGCCCCACAACCAGAGGAGCCAGACTCTGGTAATGAGGCTGACACTAAGCCTGAGAAAGAAGAGTGCCTGTGGGAGTTAGAACCACTTGTAACGGGCACTAATAAGCCCGATGTCGATAATACCACCGATGATGCAGGCGGTTGGTATATTAATGAAGATTTAGATTTTGCGTATTTTTCTGTGTGTGCTTCTGATTCAATACCGTCAGATACTAGCACTGATATAGATGACGATCTCTGGTCGGCAATGGGTGCCTTAACATCATTGCATGTACCAGTGAAATCGTCCTTCGAGACATACCAAGACAATGGTAATGCGCAAGAATCTATATTTATGGTTCCAACAAGACGGAAAGGCCAAAAACTAATTCTTTTTGGGCGAATCTCGTCTGAACCAACGCCCCGCAAAGAATCGAAAGGCGAGGAAGAATCCCCTCAGTTCGATCATTACGAACCAAAAGCGCTCAAAATAATGAGATGCATGGGGTACGACACGACCAACAAACCCGGGTTGAACTTCGGCAAAGGAAGGAGGACGTTGCTTCAATCCTTTATGCCAAAAGGGAAGGCCCCCGATTATTATCATCGGACACGCCGGGGGTTGGGCTATGTATCAACTCCAGTCCCATCAGCCTCCGATTCTCAAGAATCGTCGAGCAACGATTACTCTTCGGACACATCATCTTGGGAGTCAGATGTCAGTGTCGGCAACATCTTCAGGGAACTTTCAGTGAACATGGTTTCGACAAGCCACCTGGAGGATGAAAATGAAGAAATGATCCAATCCGATACAGATCCTTGGATCAAACATTTAAATGCTCTTTGGGATACCCGCTTTGAACAGCGCGAGCCACCCACAGAAGACAAGGTTGTTCAGATCAACCTAGGAGATGAGGCTAACCCTAAGCCCATCTTCATAAGTGACGGCCTGTCACCTTCGGAGAAGAAAGATCTAATATCTCTTGTACAAGAGTATATAGACGTCTTCGCCTGGAATTATGAGGACATGCCAGGACTTGATCCTCAAGTGGCCATGCACCGCCTCAACATCAATCCGGACGTAAAGCCTGTCAAACAGCAGCAGCGACGGTTCCGTTCAGAAATAATGGAGGCAATTCAATCAGAAGTCAGAAAACTTATTGATTCTGGCTTCATCAGGGAAGAACAACATCCCGACTGGGTAGCCAACATTGTCCCAGTTGCCAAGAAGAACGGGAAGATCCGGATCTGCATCGACTTCCGTGATCTAAACGAGGCTTGTCCCAAAGACGAATTCCCATTGCCAATCACAGATGTCATGATTGACAATACTTGTGGATTCGAATGAATGTCCTTCATGGATGGATTCTCAGGATACAATCAAATCAAAATGTATCCTGACGATGAAAAGCACACTTCCTTCAGGACACCATTGGGGGTTTATTGCTATACCGTCATGCCCTTCGGACTGAAAAATGTAGGGGCAACATACCAAAGGGCCATGAACGCCATTTTCCATCAGCAAATACACAAAACGGTGGAATGTTATGTTGATGACATCGCGGTAAAAAGCCGCACTAAAGGTGATCACATAGCGGACCTGAAGGTGGTCTTCGACATCATGCGGGCTCATCAATTGAAAATAAATCCCACAAAGTCCTTCCTGGGGGTGGCCAGTGGCAAATTCTTAGGATTTGTTGTAACATCCACCGGAATTCACTTGGACCCGGAAAAGGTTCGCGCTATCCAGGAGATGCAACCTCCGAGAAATCTCAAGGAACTCAGGGGATTGCAGGGACGATTGGCATACATCCGTAGGTTCATCTCAAACCTCTCCGAAAGATGCCAACCCTTCACTAAGCTAATGAAGAAGGGTGTCTCGTTCATTTGGGACGACGCTTGCCAACAAGCGTTCGAGGAAATTAAATAATACCTCACCCAACCACCAGTCCTTGCAGCTCCGGTATCCGGAAAGCCTTTCCTGGTGTACGTCCGGGCAATGGATCATTCTTTAGGAGCTCTACTAGCTCAGAATGATGATCGAGGACAAGAGCAAGCAATCTACTATCTGAGTAGAACAATGATCAGAGCCGAACATCGGTATAACCCGATCGGGAAGGAATGTTTGGCATTAGTGTTCGCTATTCAGAAAATGCGGCACTATCTGGTAGGCCAAACTATAAACGTCATATCAAGAGTCAACCCCCTGAGGTTACTTATGACTAAGCCTTCATCATTAAACGGCCGGCTGGCAAAATGGGCCATATTGCTCTCCCAATATGAGATGCACTTTTTACCACAAAAGGCCATTAAAGGACAAGCAGTCGCGGATTTCCTAGCTGAGCACCCAGATCCGAGGGCAGCCAAAGTCTACGAGGATCTCCCAGATGAAGTTGCTGAAGTCTGCCTGACTCAGACATCGTTCGAAAGTCAAGTATGGCAACTTTTCTTCGACGGTGCATCAAGAACAAGCCCGAAGGGACACGTAGTAGCAGGGGTAGGAGTAGTACTCGTATCCCCACAAAATTATGTGATTCCCCGAGCTGTCTCATTAACTGAGCCTTGTTCCAACAATGTGGCGGAGTACAACGCTCTTTTGATTGGGATGCAATTCGCCGATGAGATTGGCGTTAAAAATCTCGAGGCATATGGCGACTCCAAGCTCATCGTCAGCCAAGTTCGCGGGGAGTACGAAGTCAGACATGAAGACTTAGTACCCTATTACAACGCGACTATCCGCATGGCCGAGGGATTTACAAGCTTCTACATCGACCATGTACCGCGCAGGCAAAATGCGCACGCAGATGCACTCGCATCCCTGGCTGCTGTTGACACTTAAAAAAGACAAGATTCTTATTGGTCCGAACAATGTCTAAACTTGTTGACATTTACAAAAGACAAGTGATAGACAAGCTGAAGACCAGTTTTTCACCCATCTCCGAGGGACAAGGAAGCAACTTGGACTCCACTGATCCAGTAAGCAGACAGTGAACCCGGATTGTTTCTAAACAGACCTCAGCAGGTCTAAGGTGCTAGCACTTAGCATCACACGAGCCCAAAGGGATAGCCTCGCTTGAGAGGCTAATATCACTCGACTTCGCCTCGAAGCCATCCAAAGCCTCGCCAGGAAGCTAACTCGCAAACTTCGCCACAGAGGACTTCCAGCTCCGCCAAAGGGTTTCTTTCGGACTTCGCCAGAAGCTGCCTCTAGCTCCGCTACGAGCTCAATGCGGACGGCTCCGCTATGAATTTGCCACGGTCAACCTTTGACCAATCAAATCTCCGGATGAGATCGGATCCAATCAGATCAAATCTAATTAAGATCAAATCAGAGATCAAATTTGGCAGTTGATTGCCACAATCTTTTGACTCTTCTAAAACGAGTAAGAGGATCAGGGGAAATCCTCTAACGATATGGAAAGGATCGAGAAGGTCAACCGACCTGCCAATTCTAGCTTCGCAGAAGCTGATCTTAGCCTCGCAGCAAGGCCACTTTCCAGATTTTAAACAGATTCGATTCAATCTGTTTCCATATTTTCAAGGGAAGATTATACCCTTGCTCTCCCTATAAATAGCCCGCCAGGGGTACACACACAGGAGGGAGGATCGATCGATCAAGACACAGAGGCATACAAGAGGACTCCACAAGCAGAGGCTTCTTCATAACGCACCGTGCGTTCTCGAATTCAGAGACCTTTTAGAGAATTGCTTTCTCTATTCAGGGTGTTGATACCCTAACATCGTCCTTCTTCTCAAGGAATCTCCGGAACCAGGCGAGAAGGAATTCCTAATTGAAGGCGATTTTGAGAAGCAGCAAGAGGGTTCTACCAACCTTCTGTTCTCTGATTCCCCGAACCAGGCGAGAAGGGAATCTCATCGCTCGCATCGTCAAAGGGACAAAGTGGTCGCGCGCTGACCAGACTCCTATCGGCACACTTCTCCAGAATCTCTGAGGAGATCTACTTGTAATCTTTTTTTAGAATACTTGTAATTTAGCTCCTCAAACTCTTTTTTTGTAAGTTTTCCCCCTTTGCAAACATAATGGAAAACAAGATGGCGACTCCGCTGGGGACTAAATTCTCCACTGCCGAGAATCAAGTGTCGCAATGCGACGAACAGACCTTCGGGTCTAACTCTGAATTCAGAAAAGCCGGTGCAGCCAGAGCTCCTCTGGCTAAATCTTCAAGGAAAGTCTCTGCGGAGACTGAAAAGGTTCTCTATGAACCTACTGCGGTTATTTGGCGCAACAAGGAAGCACGCCCGCAGTCTGATTCCTTTACTTGTGAGAACTTGGTGGTTCAGTTTGATCAAGCAAGATTTGAAGAAGTCCTCTCTGGGGGTGGCCCGATGCTTCGAGCACGGAAGCATAGGAGGGTTTCCACGATCAAGGTTTCAAATCAGAAACCGGAAGCAGAATTCTGCCAACACCCCTCAGCCTCGTGTGTGGCTAATCAGGTTCCTTGCGAACCTAAGTCTCCTCTGCCAAGACGGATATGGAAGCCTAAACAGAAGTCTTCGACCGAAGCTTCAGGCGTAGCTACGCCTAAACCGCGCCTCTCTCGCGAAAAAAAGGCAAGATGCCTGTCTGCTCCAATCATAAAGTTACGACGGCAATCATACCGTCGTCCAATTCAAGGGCAGCGATGCCTCGCGCCGGCCTCGTTCTCATGAACGAAGCTACTGTACCACAGCGTACGCGCAGGGTCCATGACCGCGAAGCCGAAGCCAAGGTACCATCTAAGGCTAATTACCTTCAGCAGCATAGCGGTAAAGCACCACAGCGTGCTCCGCTTTCCAGTGCGTCAAGCACTAAGTTCGCGTCTAATGGCGAAGCTAGAACTAAAGCACTATTCAGTGCTCATCCCGGCTGCAGGGATAAGAGAAGCAGGACATCGCCCTATGCGCGATCCAAAAGAGCCTTTGCGCTCAATTGCAGGGACCTGACCAGGTCCGATTTGAGGAAATTATTGGCGGATAAACAAACCTCTTCCCCCTATTGTCAACACAGGGGATGTCAACTGCTGACACTCCACTCGGTCCATTGCCGGCTGGGACCAATCTCCGCCACGCCTCCAAGACGACGGTCGGTTTTTGATCGACTATCGGTGCAAGTCCCGGTGAAACATCGCAAAAGGAGCATCTCGCGAGATCTACCCTCCGCATCCGTCAACATGACCGGAAGAGGACAAGAGTCCCCAGATCCAGACTACAGCCCAGGCTTGGGCGAAGTCTTGGTGCATGAAGAAGAGGGTGTTTTCAGAAACACCAGATCTAGGGTGGCAATACCCTACAATTACGAGCAGCCTTCTTCCTCGATGGCCCTAGCCTCGTCACAGCCCACAAGATCACTCCAATCATCGGACGGAGAAGATGAAGATAGTGGGTACGCCTCTTCGGTGACAGTCAGTTCGGTGCGAACAGACAGAGCATCAGTCAATATGGCTGATAACGTCAACGACGATCTTCGTCGGCACCTGGAAGCCCAGGAGCAAACTTCCAAGACTCAGCAAGAGGCTCTGGACAATATTCAACAGATGCTCGCTCAACTCCTCAATAACCGGAATAACAATGATGCCGGGAGCAATCGCGATGAGGAGGAACACTTCAGCAATGAGCAACCAAAGCCGGAGAAATCCAAGGAGGGTTCTTCCTAGACGCCGAAGTCCTTAAGGGCCTCCAAGCTCAGATCGCGTCCCTAGCTCAGAGGGATGAATTAAAGAAGGTAGGGACAGTCCGTCCTTATCCGCTGGAGTGGGATTCGGTGCCATACCCACCGAAGTTCAAACCGCCAACGCTGCATACCTATGATGGAAAGAGCTCGCCAAATCAGCACATCTACTATTTCCGGTCTCAGACTGGTAATGTTATAAATAATGACGCCATAATGGCTAGGCTTTTCATTGGCACCTTAAAGGTGGTGGCGTTTGACTGGTTTCGCAGTCTTCCCCCGGGCTCTATCAACTCCTGGATCGACCTGGAAACTCGGTTCCTCTCTTGTTTCTATGAGGATGATATCGAGGTAACCATGGACAAACTCCTCTCCACTGTGCAGAGGAAGGGCGAATCTGTCCGTGACTACATTGAACGGTTCAGAAACTTATCCTTGATGTGCCCAGCAGGGATGCCATTACCCGTGCTCTTGCAGACATGCAGACACAACTTCCTAGACCAAGTAGAAGTTCGCATGGGGGCTGTCAAAGCTCACACTTGGAAAGAATTGGTCGAACAAGCTGAGATAGCCGAGAAGTCGGCTAAAAAGTTCGAACCATCCGCCCCTAGAGGCAAGTGGGGGATGAACAACAAAGGGCGTGGCGACCTACCGCAATCCTCTCAAGCTAAAGGCAAAGAGACTATGTCTGTGGAACTATCCGGAGATGTGCAGTCAAAGGCCAAGAAGAGCGGCTTCAACAATCAGGAGCCTAAATTCCCTCCAAAGCAGTACTCGTTCAAAGACGATCAGGTGGTCACCATATTCCATCTGCTCCACAAAGGGAACAAATTGAAGCTGCCAGATGCGCGGCGTCCCAATGAGATAGGGCGCACAAATGACCCTAAATACTGCCTCTACCACAGGATGATCCACCATCCTACTGACAAGTGCTATGTCCTCAAGGACAGAATACAAGCCCTGATCGACGCTGGAGTCCTGACACTGAAGACGGAGCAAAAGAAAGTCACTGCCAATATGGTGACTCTTGAGTTCGGCAAAGCTCCGAAGGTCACAGTTCCTGACGGGACTTATTCCGTCCCTGCGCCACGGTTGGAAGTCAAACATCTCCCAGCTACAGCTCAAAACAATAAGGGTCTTGTTCCCTTAACATTGGAGACAGGAGAAGTCATGTGGATACACCCAGACCTCGTCCAACACGTACAGCGGGATCCAAAGCAGCCCAACTCAAAGGGCAAGTCTTGCAATGTCATCTCCCTCCTGCCAGACGACGGCAATCTTACATCGGCTTCCCTCAGTGATTCAGAAGGAGAAAAGCTTGCTTGCGCAGCGCAAGCCGATACGCCTCAACAAACGGGCACCCGATCCGGAAAACCATACTTGAGGCAGTATGAAAAGTCTACTGACGAGATACAACATCAAACGACGTCAGTACAAGTACCAGCATCCACTCCAATCCCAGCCAAAGGGAAAGAAAAGCCTAAGGAGGTACGATTCGACCATGTGTTGAAGAAACCACCAGGCCAAGGGTTTGATACGCCCTTTCGCTTTGACATATTGGCTCAGTTGGCTAATATCCCAGCTCGTATTACTATACACGAGCTCCTTCGCCTCTCAAAAGAGACCAGAGAAGCACTCAGGGATGCGCTAGCTAATTCAGAATCATTTCTGACATGCATGCCTGAGATCCCTAACAACGACGTCCAGTCTTAGTGGCCCCTACATCAGGGAAGCCATTCTTGCTTTATGTAAAGGCTATGGACTACTCCCTCGGTGCCCTCCTCGCTCAAAAGGACGACAATGGCCACGAGCAGGCCATTTATTATCTGAGCAGAACTCTCATAGGAGCGGAATCTCGCTACAACCCTATCGAGAAAGAGTGTTTAGCTCTCGTCTTCGCTGTTCAGAAGACACGACATTATTTGGTCGGCCAGACCATACATGTCATCTCCAGAGTAAACCCATTGCGTCTTCTTATGACGAAGCCAGGATCATTGAATTCAAGATTGGCTAAGTGGACACTTTTATTGTCTCAATACGACATGATCTTCACGCCTCAGAAGGCGGTTAAAGGCCAGGCCCTTGCAGAATTCTTGCTGCTCATCATCCAGTTCCGGAGCATTCAAAACTTCACGAAGATATCCCTGATGAAGTCTTCGAGCTTATGCAACCTCAGAAGAGGAAGTGTGGCAGATGTTCTTTGATGGAGCATCGCGAATGGGCCCTAAAGGCAAAATTATTGCCGGAGTGGGGGTTGTGTTTATCTCCCCACAGAATCATGTCCTGCCCAGAGCATTCTCTTTGACAGAATCGTGCTCCAACAATGTGGCAGAATATAATGCTCTGCTCATTGGTCTTCAGCTCGCCCATGAAATGGGGGTACGCTACCTCGAAGCTTACGGCGATTCAAAACTGATCATCAATCAGGTTAAAGGCGAATACGAAGTCCGCCATGAGGACTTGGTGCCTTATTACCATACAGCCATCGAATTGGCTAACCTATTTGAAGGTTTTTACATCGGGCACGTGTCCCGATCTCAAAATACTAAGGCGGACACCCTTGCTGCCTTAGCAACAACTCTAGCCTTGCCAGCCGACACCGAGTATCACCTCACAGTCGCAACTCGACATCTTGTATGCTCCAAGCACATGCTAAGAACTCGAGAAGTCTATAATGTCTCGACGAATCTTGAGCCGAGGGATTGGCGCTTTCCTCTCATTGACTATGCTTTGCACGGTCTGCTTCCAGACAATCCTAAAGAAGCGGCTTCTATCAGACGAAGGTCTCTCCATTTCTACTACGATCCGACTCTGAAGACACTTTACCGTCGTTCATATGACGGTGTCCTCCTCTGTTGCCTTTCCAAGTCAGAGGCACAGGAAGCGCTCCAAGAAGCGCATGATGGCACTTGCGGAGCTCATCAGCCAGGTCCAAAGCTTAAAGACAGGTTGCATAGGCTGGGATATTATTGGCCAATTATGATAGCCGACGCTATCCAATATGCACGAAGGTGTAAAGCATGTCAGATTCATGCGGACTTCATACACCAGCCTCCGGAGTTGCTCCACCCGACTGCTGCTTCATGGCCATTTGAAGCATGGGGAATAGACGTCGTACGACCAATCAGTCCTTCTTCAACAAAAGGTCACCGGTTTATCCTAGCAATAACCGACTACTTCTCAAAATGGGCGGAGGTTATACCACTGGTTGAAGTCAAAACCTCCAATGTAGTTCACTTTATCAAGCACCACGTCATCCATCGATTTGGTGTCCCTAGGCGGATCATCCACGACAACGGTCCCCAATTCATAAGCCAAGTATTCTATCGGTTCTGCAATAAATACCGAATTCAGAATGTAGCTTCAACTGCCTATAATCCTCCTGCCAACGGCTTGGCGGAAGCATTCAACAAAACAATCATCAAGCTGCTCAAGAAATTCGTCTCCTCGAATAAGCGAGATTGGGACGAAAAGCTCGGTGAATGTCTTTGGGCCTACCGAACCACGGTGCGGACACCGACAGGCAATACGCCTTTTTTCCTGGTATATGAGTGCGAAGCAGTCCTCCCATTGGAAATCCAGATACCATCGTTGCGCGTAGCTCTGATTACTAAAATCACATCAGAGGACAATGATCGCCTACGCCTTCAAGCACTCGAAGCTTTGGACGAGAAGCGACTACAAGCTCAGCAGCATATCGAGCTATATCAAGCTCGAATCTCAAAAGCCTTCAATAAGAAGGTCAAACAGAGAGTCTTCCAGAAAGGAGACCTGGTCTTAGCCGTCAGACGACCGATGATTATGACGCACAAGATCAAAGGCAAATTTCAGCTTAAATGGGAAGGACCGTTTGTAATAGAAACAGTCTATTCAAACGGAGCATACCACCTCGCGACTGCAGAGGGCGACCTACTCATGATGCCGATCAATGGCAAGTTCTTAAAGAAATATTATCCTTAATCAAGGATCCTTCTCTTGATCAAGTTAACACTACACCTCTGATCAAGATCTCCGTGTCTGGAGCACACACAAAGAGAGCCTTTCTATTCCTCCAAGTGAGATCATACAGCCGAAAACCAACAGGAACCTGGCCGCGCACCGGTTATCCTAAAGGAGAATCAAGGTTATGCAGACATTAACCTAATAATCCAATATCCTTAACGATTAAGGATAGAGGAAAATGTTGGCCTATAAGCCCAACATAAGTCCTCGACAACTCAGCATGCTGAGGGGAATAGCATGGCTAGCCCAACTCAAACGGTAGTTGGTAAAGGCATATCAAACCCGTTGACAGCTGGGGATTTGCTAAAAATCCTAAGGGACCAGTTCCCATTTGATTCCCTCTCCAAAGTCACTTACCAATTCTCATCCATAGGATAGTAAGGCCACATATATTCCGCTGTTATGTTAACATTAAACCTATGACAGCAGTTCCTCATCTCTCTCCGAGAGAATGAGACCTCCAAAGTCACTTACCAATTCTCATCCATAGAATGGTAAGGCCACATATATTCTGCTGTTATGTTAACATTAAACCTATGACAGCAGTTCCCTCATCTCTCTCCGAGAGAATGAGACTTCCAAAGTCACTTACAATTCTCATCCATAGAATGGTAAGACCACATATACATTTCGCTGTTACGTTAACATTAAACCTATGACAGTGATTCCCTCATTTCTTCCCGTGAAAACGAGACTTCTCCCAAATTCTACTACAAACTCGATACTTATGACATTTATAAAAGATAAGTATCACCAACATTGAGCTTGGTGGCGTCTCATTCGGTTATGTCATTGCGACCTCTGAACCAGCAGACAGCTAAGTCTCAATTCCGAGCCCTGTTGACATTTACAAAAGACAGGTCTCGATACTTATTGACATTTACAAAAGATAAGTATCACCAACCTTGAGCTTGGTGGCGTCTCATTCGGTTATGTCATTGCGACCTCTGAACCAGCAGACAGCTAAGTCTCAATTCCGAACCTTGTTGACATTTACAAAAGACAGGTCTCGATACTTATTGACATTTACAAAAGATAAGTATCACCAACCTTGAGCTTGGTGGCGTCTCATCCGGTTATGTCATTGCGACTTCTGAACCAGCAGACAGCTAAGTCTCAATTCCGAGCTCTGTTGACATTTACAAAAGACAGGTCTCGATACTTATTGACATTTACAAAAGATAAGTATCACCAACCTTGAGCTTGGTGGCGTCTTAATTGGTTATGTCATTGCGACCTCTGAACCAGCAGACAGCTAAGTCTCAACCCCGAGCCCTGTTGACATTTACAAAAGACAGGTCTCGATACTCGTTGACATTTACAAAAGACGAGTATCACCAATTTTTGAAGCTTGGTGGCTTCTCAACCAGTTATGTCATTGCAACCTCTGAACTGGCAGATAGCCAAGTCTCATCTACCATTGAGCTTAGTGGCGTCTCATTCGGTTATGTCATTACGACCTCTGAACCAGCAGACAGCTAAGTCTCAATTCCGAGCCCTGTTGACATTTACAAAAGACAGGTCTCGATCCTCGTTGACATTTACAAAAGACGAGTATCACCCTCTCTGAAGCTTGGTGGCTTCTCAACCAGTTATGTCATCGCGACCTCTGAACTGACAGATAGCCAAGTTTCACCAATTTTTGAAGCTTGGTGGCTTCTAAACCAGTTATGTCATCGCGACCTCTGAACTGGCAGATAGCCAAGTTTCACCAATTTTCGAAGCTTGGTGGCTTCTCAACCAGTTATGTCATTGCGACCTCTGAACTGGCAGATAGCCAAGTTTCATCTACCATTGAGCTTAGTAGCGTCCCAATCGGTTATGTCATTGCGACCTCTGAACCAGCGGACAGCTAAGTCTCAACTTTGAGCCTGTTAACACTTACAAAAGACAGGACTCACCGATGCTTGCTGACATTTACAAAAGGCAAGTATCTCCCCTTCAGCCCCGCAAAGGGCTAACCTCGAGATCGCTGACGTCTTAATCGGTTATGTCATTGCGACCTCTGAACCGACGGATAGCCACGTCTCAAAGATTACGTCCTCAAGCAAGAACAAGATGGAGATTCAACAGAAGCCAAAACAAAAGAAAGAATTTCCATTAATTCCAAAAGATGGAGACACATGGACGCACGTATACAATGACCTACAAGCGTACACTGTATGATCTGAGCCGCTCTCCGAGGGCGTTTAGCCTCGTTTTCCTATCATCAACAGCCTGGGCAAGCGCTTGTGACCTCAGCTCAGCCTCATCAAAGTCCACCGCCTGGGCCAGACGAGCTTCAACTTCCGCCAAAGTTGCCCTCTGTGATAACTCCTGCCGCGTAAACTCCTCACTCCTCACTCTGAGCTCTTCAAGCCGCGCGGTTTCCTCAAGACGCACCGGTATGGCCTTGGATAAGAGGAGATTTGCTTTCCTGATCATCTCCTCAGCCTTCGCAATCTTATCCTCAGTGCCAAGAAGAGCACTAGTGGAGGCGTCAATTGCACTTCCAACTTCCGCTCGCCTTGTTTCCAAGGATTTCAAATCAAAGGAGACGGCCTTAACAGCCTCTTGAGCAGCAAGCCGGGCCTCGTGCCTTTGGGCAACAAGACAGGCGAGCTGCTCATCAGCTAAGGACGCCGGGTCTGAGCGATAGAGACGGCGCCACTCCTCTACAGCCTTCTCAAGTTCATCCACCAGGAGTTCTAAAGCAGCAGCCTGATGATACCCCTCCAAGTCCTCCTCGAAGTGAGCGAGGATATAGTTGGTCAACTCCGCCCACCATGTCTTAGGAGGATGAACCCAACCGGGAGCCCTGAAGTCTGTTGCAGGATAGTTCCCGCCAACTGCGCAGAATTGAGTGCCAAAGGTCTGCGCCACAGCCGGGTTCTCTCCCACTGGAAGTTCCCGCGATACCTTCCAAGGGTATAGCCCCATTATGCTGAGGGGAGGGCCCGCCCTCGAATAACCGGACTGAAAGGTCAATCTCCCAACATGGACGGATTCGACGCTTCGGCTTACGCCCCACGCCATCTTCCGAGCCTGAGTCACATTCATGAAAGAAGATAAAGGAAAGTGTCGCTTAGTCGACGGAAGGTAAAACTTCTCGCCATCCAGTAAAAGATCCATTGTCCTTCGCCTGCCTGCAACTGGCGATCGGGATCGGATGCGGCATCCCCGAACATAAAGTCGGGCTTTCTGTAAGTCCGACGGTCAACATCCTCAAGAGGAGCCGTGGTCAAGATACTCCGCGTGGTCTGCGGATGACCGCCTTGGATGAGCGTATCCCGGACGAGGGAGCTCCGCTCACTGAACAAAGAAGCCTGTCCATGGAATTGCAGGCTGAGGTTACCATCTGCTCCACTGGTCATCCCAAACAGACTATTCAAGGGACCAGGGGTGTAGGGCACTGCAAAGAAAGAAAAAGGAAAAGAACTATGATTAGTTCAACAGTCAAGCGGATATGGAGATATAAGATTCGCTAAGGCATAGCCCCGCCCCGTGAGCAAGGCCAGTAAAGCGACAGCCTCGACAAAGCTTGATCTCGTAGACAAATCTGCATTTTGCAGAAAACGTCTAAATACCAACTTCGCTTAAGCAGGAAGTGGTATAGCCCTAAGGGCTGACGTCATCAAGAGGGCATTATGGTCAAGAGTCATCCTTCGTGGCCATGACTGAAGAGACAGACCCGAGTCCTGTTCCTCAACAGGATGGAGACTGCCCGAGTAATGGCTTCATACAGAAGCCCAAAAAAGAACTGTTCAGTTCTTAATTCCCGGTGCAAGAAAGATAGGGAGGTTCAAGGAAAACGAGTTCCCTAATGAGGACAGATCATATTCGATCATCCTAATAGCCAAATGTTGGCTCCAAAGGAGAGAGACCACGGTCTCTAATCTGATAGGAAAATCCCTTACCGGTGACTGGTCGCTCGATGACCGGAGGAGGAGGACCCTCCGCTGCAGAAGTCGCCACTTCTTTTCCCGCTCGTCTTTTGGGCGCCATTGAAGAGCTGCAAGAGTTCTCAAAGTTCCCTGAACGAAGAAGGAAGAGGAAGAGGGAAAGTCAAGAAATTTCTCTGAAAAAAGGAGATCTTTTCCTGCTCAGCCCGATCGGGCTTTTATAGGCCAATCAGCGCCTGAAACAAGGCCTCGAAAAGGGCGTATGCCGCCGTTTCGAATTAATTCGAAACGCCGCCCAAAGCGCCTTCCCGAGAAGCGCTGCTTCGATTCCGCTAAGGGTTAACTTCGCCCTGGCTTAAAGTGCGGATTTCGCACAATCCTTCAAGGACATTCGCCGAGAGGCTTACCTTAGCCCTCTAAAAAGGCGCTGACATGCCAGTCTCGCGAAGATCACTCAAAGAAAGGACTATGTCCTTAACTCCGCATACGGTTTAGCCCCGCTATGGCCAAACCTTCAAAGAAAGCGAGCGAAGATCAGATGATTAGAAGATGAACTTTCATTGATTTAAAAAAAAAAAAAAAAAGAAGGGTACATTGATATTACATCGAAGTTGTGTTTCATACAACACACCCAGTTGCTCGACAGGGTAATTTGTGCAAAAAAGCATACAAGTGGTTTTATCCGCTTCTAAGTCAAACCGACTGGACAAAGGAGGCCTTCCTCCTGCACAAGGCTGTAATCAGTGGTGCCGCAAAGACACGGTCATTATTCTCCACAAAAATGGCAGGTCCTGCCAGGCCATTTTTGTTGAAGCCTGGCAATAGAAACCTATCGCCGCCAACACGATAGATCACGTATAATGGGAATTGGCAGTGATACCAGTGATCTAACGGGTGTGAGGGCCGCTTTCCCGAAGTGGATCGGCCTTAAAGCCCACCAAAGTTGAAAGTTGGCAATGATGCCAGTGATCTCACAGGCGACGCCCACTATCTTGAAGCGGATCATCTCCGACGAAGCGGCTACCAGCTTCACCTCAGAACGAATCATCTCGGATAAGAGGCTGCCAGCAGCCTCTGGGACATGCACCCGCTGCCCCGAATTGTTCCTCCTGCTTAAAAGTAAAGCTTCAACCGGGGAAGCATAAGGCAATTTTATGGTTCCTTCCATCAAGTCACAAGATTGGCGAGCATAGCCCCCTGCAAGGCAAATCAGAACAGATCAGCAGTTAAGCACAGAAAAAACTGCAAATCAGAATCTTTTGGGTCAAAGCAATCCAATTTCAGTAAAGCAGAGGATAAGCCTCGCTTGCACAACATTGATGGGCTGGCTCAGCAAACGCTAAGTCCTAGCCTCGCCTATATGGCTAAGCCAGACTGATCCCGTGGGATACAGTCTTAGCTCCGCCTATATGGCAAGACTGGCTCAATTATTGAAGAGACCAAGTCCTAAGTTCTGCTTGTGCAGCGGACTTAACATGCAATGATCTTCCAATGATCAGGTCAAGATGATAGCTTCACTAGGAAGCTATGCCAAAATCCTTCTCTGCAGATCAGTTAAATAGAGAACAAGGGAAGCTAATCCCTGAAGCAACTGTTAAAGCTGAATTAAGGGAGATGAATTCCCTAAAATCGGTGAAGTCGTTGAATGATCAAGACTTACCGGTCCTTGGCCGGATAATGACCAGAGTGGGCATTCCCACTAGTTCAGAGATCTGAGTATCTCTTTCAAACCAAGAGAAGAGAAGAGAGGCAAAGTACTTCTCTTCAGAGGACCTCAAGTGTCCTATTTATTGGCCCCATGGCCTGAGCGCTGCCGCCTCAAGCGTGAAAGCACGAGCGCATTTAAGGCATTTATCATGCCTTGAGAAAAGGGACGGTCTCCCTTGGAACCGTGCAAAGGGAGAAACGTCTCCCCCATAAAGGCACTTATTGCGCCTTGAAGAAAGGGAATATCCTCCCTCGGAAACGTGCAAATCGGAGAATATCTCCCTCGATCAGCACGAAGAAAGGAGTAATCCTCCTCGTAACCAGCCCACGGCAGTTGATCTCGGGAAAGCGACATGCCCTCCCAAGCGAACATGTCTTCAGAAGCCCAGATGCGGGGCTACTAGCTGCGAAGCTACCCAGTCTACATGATTCCTCGGCGAATCTACATCCCAAAGCAGGATTTAAAGCGAAGCTGAACTCAACCATCATGGCGACGTTCATACTCCACACACCACCAATCAAAGCAGTTCAAAGTATTTCGAAGTCTGAGCCATTGCAGACTTCTGAAAACTTTGAAGGGGGTCTTGTTGACACTTAGAAAAGACAAGATTCTTATTGGTCCGAACAATGTCTAAACTTGTTGACATTTACAAAAGACAAGTGACAGACGAGCTGAAGACCAGTTTTTCACCCATCTCCGAGGGACAAGGAAGCAACTTGGACTCCACTGATCCAGCAAGCAGACAGTGAACCCGGATTGTTTCTAAACAGACCTCAGCAGGTCTAAGGTGCTAGCACTTAGCATCACACGAGCCCCAAGGGATAGCCTCGCTTGAGAGGCTAATATCACTCGACTTCGCCTCGAAGCCTTCCAAAGCCTCGCCAGGAAGCTAACTCGCAAACTTCGCCACAGAGGACTTCCAGCTCCGCCAAAGGGTTTCTTTCGGACTTCGCCAGAAGCTGCCTCTAGCTTCTCTACGAGCTCAATGCGGACGGCTCCGCTATGAATCTGCCACGGTCAACCTTTGACCAATCAAATCTCCGGATGAGATCGGATCCAATCAGATCAAATCTAATTAAGATCAAATCAGAGATCAAATTTGGCAGTTGATTGCCACAATCTCTTGACTCTTCTAAAACGAGTAAGAGGATCAGGGGAAATCCTCAAACGATATGGAAAGGATCGAGAAGGTCAACCGACCTGCCAATTCTAGCTTCGCAGAAGCTGATCTTAGCCTCGCAGCAAGGCCACTTTCCAGATTTTAAACAGATTCGATTCAATCTGTTTCCATATTTTCAAGGGACGATTATACCTTGTTCTCCCTATAAATAGCCCACCAGGGGTACACACACAGGAGGGAGGATCGATCGATCAAGACACAGAGGCATACAAGAGGACTCCACAAGCAGAGGCTTCTTCATAATGCACCGTGCGTTCTCGAATTCAGAGACCTTTTAGAGAATTGCTTTCTCTATTCAGGGTGTTGATACCCTAACATCGTCCTTCTTCTCAAGGAATCTCCGGAACCAGGCGAGAAGAAATTCCTAATTGAAGGTGATTTTGAGAAGCAGCAAGAGGGTTCTACCACCTTCTGTTCTCTGATTCCCTGAACCAGGCGAGAAGGGAATCTCATCGCTCGCATCGTCAAAGGGACAAAGTGGTCGCGCGCTGACCAGACTCCTATCGGCACACTTCTCCAGAATCTCTGAGGAGATCTACTTGTAATCTTTTTTTAGAATACTTGTAATTTAGCTCCTCAAACTCTTTTTTTGTAAGTTTTCCCCCTTTGCAAACATAATGGAAAACAGCTGCCTCCTTAGCTCTTCCAGCTGGAGCAATGGAGAAGATATTCGTCTACAGCCACGACCTGTATTGCCCGAGAAATGCTCTCGAGGACTATCAGGAGTCAACGGGAGGTCGTCACCGCGAAGAAGCACTTGAAGCATCAACCGGTCTAGAGCTTAAAGACTGGCGATTCCCCTATATCGACTACGTCTTATACGACATCCTGCCTGAAGACAACAAAGAGGCAGCTGCTATTCGAAGGAAAGCCCCCAAATTCTATTATAATGCGATTACGCGAACATTGTATCGTCGATCGCATGACGGGATCTTACTCCGGTGCCTCTCACCAAAAGAAGCCCAAGAGATATTGAGGGAAGCCCATGATGGTATGTGTGGAGCCCATCAACCTGGCCCAAAACTGGCACATCGACTTCAAAGATTGGGTTATTATTGGCCCAAGATGATTGCTGACGCCGTCACCTATGCTAAAAGGTGTCACGCTTGCCAAGTGCATGGAGATTTCATCCATCAAGCACCAGGGTACCTCCACTCTACGACCTCTACTTGGCCATTTGAAATGTGGGGGATGGATGTGGTTGGCCCTATCAGCCCACCATCATCAAAAGGACATCGGTTCATTTTGGCAATAACCGATTATTTCTCCAAATGGGCCGAAGCCATCCCTTTGAAGGAGGTCAAATCGTCGAACGTGATCAAGTTCGTGAAACATCACGTTATTTACCGTTTCGGTGTACCTCGGCGAATTATCCATGACAATGGATCCCAGTTCATTAGCTAGGCTTTTCAGAGATTCTGTGCCAAGTTCAGAATCCAGAGTGTGTCCTCAACGGCATACTATCCTGCCGCTAATGGCCTCGCAGAAGCTTTCAATAAGACCATTGGCAAGCTTCTCAAAAAAGTTCGTCTCGAAAAGTCAACGAGACTGGGACGACAAGTTGGGTGAATGCTTATGGGCTTACCGCACAACTGTGCGAACCCTAACTAAAGCTACGCCATTTTCTTTGGTCTATGGGTGCGAAGCCGTGCTCCCACTAGAGATCCAAATTCCATCTCTACGCGTCGCCTTGACAGCGGAGATGACAACCGAGGAGAAGCATCGACAGCGACTCCAAGAACTGGAGGCCTTAGATGATAAGCGTCTGCAGGCCCAACAGCAAATCGAGCTCTACCAAGCTCGAATTATCAAAGCCTTCAACAAGAAAGTTAAAATGCGAACTTTCAAGAAAGGCGATCTTGTCTTAGCCGTCAGAAGACCCATGGTAATGACGCACAAGATAAAAGGAAAATTTCAACCCAAATGGGAAGGACCATTTGTAGTAGAGTCAGTCTACTCAAATGGGTCATATCGCCTCATAACCTCGAATGGCGATACACTCATGATGCCGATCAATGGCAGGTTCCTGAAGAAATACTATCCTTAGATGGTATTCTTCCGCTGATCAGTTAAAAATACACCTCTGATCAAAACAAGAAGAGCTTCTTCATTAATATCCGACGCCCCGACGGCTAAGGATAGAAGAAAATGTTGGCTTTTAAGTCCAACATAAGTCTTCGACAACTCATCATGCTGAGGGGAATAGCATGGCTAGCCCACTCAAACGGTAGTTGGTAAAGGCACCTCAAACTCGTTGACAGCTGAGGATTTGCTAAAAATCCTAAGGGACACGTTCCCATTTGATCCGACGCCTCCGACGGCTAAGGATAGAGGAAAATGTTGGCTTTTAAGTCCAACATAAGTCTTCGACAACTCATCATGCTGAGGAGAATAGCATGGCTAGCCCAACTCAAACGGTAGTTGGTAAAGGCACCTCAAATCCGTTGATAGCTGAGGGTTTGCTAAAAATCCTAAAGTGGACTTGGCTCTACTCTTTCCTCCAAAATCCCCTACCAATTCTCATCCATAGAATGGTAGGTCTACAAAATACAACCATTACTAAGTTAACACTATACCTCTGGTAATGGAAACTTTTCAATATTCCTTGTCGAGTATAAATTTTGTTTGTCAACTCTACACGGAGTATCAAATTTTCAAATTTGCCAAGTTAACACTATACCTCTGGCACTTCAAATTTTCACTTGTCAATTCTCGCCAATAGAACGACAGGCCCTCAAATTACTCTTATCATGAGTCAATCTTTGTCAAGTTAATATCACACCTCTGACAAATTACTGTTAAAGTTTAACACCACACCTCTAAACAGTAATCAAGTTTCTGCCAGGTTTAATATTACACCTCTGATAGTCACTTTTCTTTAGACTTCCACACCGAAGCTGAAATGGATGATGCTAAGTTAACACCACACCTCTAGCATCCAAGTCATTGCTAAGTTCAACAATACACCTATGGCCATGACTTTCCCTCGGACTTCCTTATGCGAGCCGAGATGACCAATGCTAAGTTCAACATTACACCTCTAGCATTACCCTCACTGTCAAGTTAAACATTACACCTATGACAGTGACACTTCTGAGTTAAGTTAATATCACACCTCTGACTCACATCCTTGTCAAGTTAACATTACACTTCTGACAAGACCACTTCCAACCCGTTAAGTTAATATCACACCTCTGACGGTAACAAACTTTCCTAGATTCCCTACGAGTCTAGTCCCACTTGTTATTCTCTTCAACAGAATAACAAGTCTACCTAAAACATTGTTAGGTTAATACTACACCATCAACAGTGTTTCCATCAAATCCCCAGTTGAGCTCAATCAAGTTAATCCCAAACACTTGATAAAAGTTCACCCTCCCTGGGGGTACCAATTCTACTTGTCACTTTCTCTTATAAAGTGACAGGTCCATCAAAAATTTCATCTCTGTCAAGTTAATATTACACCTCTGACAGTATCATGAGAGTTCCTGAAATAAGATCTTTCTCCACAAAGTTTGACTTATTAAAATTACCATCATAATTTTGACAAAGTCAAAAATTCTTTGCTTCTATGAGTCTAAGACAAAAAGTTTAAGACAACGAAAGAAGCAAAAAGAAAAGTGTCACTTTTATTTATTTCCAAACATATGAAAATGATACAAAACGCTCTCGTATACAATAAGATTGAGTGTTACAGTAAAAAACGCTCTCTTATACAATAAGATTGAGTGTTACAATTAAGGAGTACAAAAAAGTCCCTCTCTCTCTCAGAGGTTGCACTCACTCCTTAAAGCCGCGTCTGATTCCAAGTGCGCGATGTTTTTGTGGCTACAATAGAAGCTGGTTACACCATGATGCATGATGTAAACATCGAAGAGCCCTAGCTGACTAAGCTAAGAGCAATGGTGTTCTTGAGGTCTGGTGGCAGCAGAAAGTCCTGCAACCCTTCATTCATGAACATCTCTTTCCCCAGCAGACCATCCAGCAGACATGAGGAGTCTTCGATGTTATTTCTGGGGTGGGAGAGGAAGAGGATCCTATCTGCCACCTTATCCACTGTAGCCCCCTCGCCGCCATACTTACCCTGACCATCTCTTGCCAGCAGGCATGACTGGTGCAGTGGATCTGAAGAGACCTTGGCGAGGGTTGGGTCCTCGTCCGAGACATAATATATTCTCTTATAGGTGACAAGGACCATAATATACTCTCTTATAGGTGAACATCAAACGAGTTCGCCGGCCGAAATATTCTTCCAGAGGCCCAGCAAACCTGAAAAAGGACAGTCAAGCCTACCTGCAAGAGATAAACAAGAGAGTTAGCAAATCTGGAACTTGGTATACTTTAAAGAATACTAAGTAACAAACGCGGCTATTATGGAGAACTGCAAACGCGGGAATAAGCCCGCGCGGTGAGCCAAACTACTGCGTCAGCAGAGACAGACGCGAATCAAAACTGCGTCTCATTTTGCGCCCGCGCCTAAAGGCACAAGGCGCGAAAAAGACTCAAACGCCGAAAATTGCCATCTCGTTGTTGAGTAAACAGGAGTTGCAAGATTCGGGTCTGAGACCCTTTAGCCCAAATTGGAATTCATCTAAGTCAGTGGCCTTAAACGCGAGTTTCATGAGCAAAGCCAGCGTTAAGTGCCAAGAACTTCTGTACTCGCGTCCAGAGAGGTCTAAGCCGGCGGCGCAAATTCCAGGAGGAATGCACCAACTCAGACTTCATGAGAAAACCCAGATGACCATCTCTGCAAGAGATGCCAGGATGCAAGCCTGGGTGGACTACAAGTATTATGGCAGGTCGGGACGGCATACCCGCAGAGGCCTCCGTCAAGAGCAGAACTCTCTGCCTCAGAACGGAGACATGAAAGCCTGGGTGGACTACAAGTATTATGGCAGGTCGGGACGGCATACCCGCAGAGGCCTCCGTCAAGAGTAGAACTCTCTGCCTCAGAACAGAGACATGAAAGGTGCTTTCTCCTGAAGAGACCAAACAGAAGCATAAAAGCTCTGGGTCATCTTCATCCACAGAATCATCTTCATCCATGGAGACAGAACCCCTTTTTGAAACTCTGAAGGAGGCGAGACTTCTCAGAGCAAACCAAGAAAGAACAGTCCAAGGTCTGGATTGTTGAAAAGGGAGGGGGTGCGTCCTATTTATAGGCAGCCCCTAATAACTGTCATTAATGGTGCGCTAATCGGAACCGTTGCCTTGGTGGCCGCACGACTGCCAAAGTCCAATGAGAGACTGACGCGTGGAGCGTCGCTTTGGGAACCGTCGCAGACACTGGTCTCCAACCGCCAGCGCCGTTTTGCATTAAAGCGCATTAACGTCTAAGTTCAATAAAGAACCGACGCGTGGACAACTGCTTCGGGGAACAACGGATGACCCGGTTTCCCAATCGTCAGTAAAGATTTGACGTTCAAAGATATCCTAAAATCTTTTAAGTCAGGCTGCATTAAACGCAGATAGGAAAGTCGCGTCCAAAGAACCGCGTCTCCTTTCTCAGATTGAAAGACATCCACCCGCGTCCAGACCTGCAGGATCCGCGTCTCCACCACCAGAAGGTCATGGAATGTCCTTGATGTCACTTCTGGGGTGCGAAAAGAAGGGAGTTATTCACCTTAACCCTTCCATCACCACAACCGCCAGAAGTTAAGGAGGGTAACTCCCTTCCTTTCACACCCCCAGATTTCTAATTGCTTGGACTCAGGTGCCAGATTCATCAAAATCGGCAGCTGATGAAACAGAACGCAAGGATCAAATCCACGTTCTGCAAACCAAGTCCGCGTCTGAACCCTTCACAATTAGAAATATTCTAAGTGAAGAATCCGAAATGCAGGACCCAATGGCGCGAGGGTCCAAACCCGCGCCTCGGTTATCAACTCAAAGACTGCGTCTGAGACCGCGTCTGAGAATCAACACGAGTTATATTTTGTGTTAAGGATTCTTAGGGTTCTATGAGCTTCCGTTAATGGCGAAATCCACGCCTAAAAGGCATTATACCTGGGAAAGCGACATCCTGCGCAGAGGAAGCGCCCCTCTGGACCTCGGTGACAGTCGCCCGTGAAGAAGAGGCGGTTGGCTTGGTCTTGGGTGCCATCTTTAATTCCAGTAAAAGGAGATGAATAGTTCAAAAGTCCAGTAATGGAGATGAACAGTTCAACAGAGGAAGAAGAGAACTCTCTTTCTTGAGCAAGTGCGTTCGGAGAAGAAAAGATGTCTCTCTGACTGTTGCCTTTTATAGGCACAAGGATTCGCGAAGATACGCGGCGTGTAGCCCAATAAAAGCTGCAGCGAATCATCGCATGACGCGTGGAACAAATCATCGCGAAGATCATGCGTCACGACTCCGCGGCGAGTCATCATTTGACACGTGGCGCGGTTCAGTTAATGAACCGGGAAGTCCGCGCGCCAAAAGGTGAAATCCTGCCGTTTCCCCAGGCCAGCTGGCAGCGTAATCATGACGCGGCACAGATTCGCACCCAAGGGACGCACCTCTTCGATGGACATGCCCCGTCAGCATCTCCATAAATGCATTCGGAAGGTCGCGTCTCTCTACGAAGTCCGCGTCCGACCCAGCGGGCCCAACATCGCGTCTGCCTCATGGAAGATCGGGCGCGTTTCCATTGCCAAAGGACGCACCCTACAGAAATTGCGTCTTTAAAGCAGTACCATCTCGGCTTTTCAAAAAGAACCTGCGTTCGGCCTCCTGCTTTTGCAAAATCAGTTCAACAGTACACTGACGCAAGCAGACGACCAACCACTCCTGGCTTAAAGCACACCCGTGACAGACTAAAAGCAATCGGGGAGGTTTAGACTGTGTATCTAGACACTCAACATGATCAACTCTGGTGGCTTAAAAGAGTTCAAACAGTTCACTCACGAAGACCAACTCCAGATAAAATCAAACCCGGAGCACTAACAGTCCAGTCATGAAAGCAAATATGGCTAAAATCCAAAGTATTTCGAAATCCGTCCCAGTTAACTGCGGATATCGAAAACTTTGGAGGGGGTTCTGTAGGCTGTCCAAAAGTTACTGGAGGACAAGCCATTGAAAAGCAAAGTTTCAAGCTCTAGACGCGAGGGACTATCACCCGCGTCTCAGCATCAAGGCGCGTTGACTCGACACCCGCGTCTCAGCATCAAGGCGCGTTGGCTCGACACCCGCGTCTCAGCATCAAGGCGCGTTGGCTCGACACCCGCGTCTCAGCATCAAGGCGCGTTGGCTCGACACCCGCGTCTCAGCATCAAGACGCGTTGGCTCGACACCCGCGTCTCAGCATCAAGGCGCGTCGGCCTGACACCCGCGTCTCAGCCTCAAGACGCAAAGGTCTAAAACCCGCGTCTCAGTTATAACCGCCTTAGTTAAGGGACCAATCACTGCCTACACGTAAGGGAAATCAGCCCCCATCGTGGCGTGTCTTAGCAGGCACGTGGGTTAGTTACCGTCCACGTAGCGGGGAAGTTGGCCCTCATTGTGGAGCGTTTTTAGGGGGCACGTTCACCCCTGGTACCTCTATAAATAGCCCTGTTTGCTATGAAGAGGGAGGGAGGAGATCAGAGAATCAATCGGACGAAGAGAGACAGAGGGCGACACAGAGAGAAAAGAAGCTGATCAACTCTTCAGCAAGTTCGCTGCGTACGAGCTAGCTTTCGCCTACCTTCTCTTTTAGAGTTTTGGTAGACAGAGCTGTGTCACTCTTTCTACCGGCCGAAGAGGAGATCCCTGAAGGACGGTCATCTGGTCAACGGAGAACAAGATTCACTCTCCCACCGCCACACGAAGAACCCAGCCTTAAACAAAGGGGGGATTCAAGATTCAATATTCTCCCTCCCTTGTAACTGGAAGGAACAGTTTTTGTTGTAATCCTTTTCATTTGATTCAAGGAAAACTTTTACTGCAATTCTTGTCTTCTCCTTTTCCGGGTCATACACCCTCCGGTCGACCGCCTGGTCAACCGTGTCAGATCCAGAGAGCAACTGCTTTGTGAGTGGTCGACCGGGCCAAAGTGAACGGTCGATCGCCCGGTCGACCGGCCCCACCCGAGAGTAGGGTGACTTCATTCGGTCGACCGCACAAATCACTTGGTCTTTGTGCACGTCTTGTGCACATCGGTCGACCGGTCCGGTCGACCGACCACTGGTCCGGTCGACGCCAGAGCCTGGCAGGGAAAATTCAGGATTTAAAACTAGTCTTTTTAACTTCAATTAAATCCCACAAAATCACATAAATTTCACAAAAATCAGTTCATGTTATATCTTTGAAATACAAACATGTTTGAGTAAAAATCAAATCATGTTACAAACATTTTGAACCATTTTTGTGACTAGAAAAATTTGCCTTAAATAAAATTATGTATTTTTCAAAACTTGAATTTTTGAAATGGAAATCCTATTTTTTCAAAACTCATGTAAATACAAAAACATGATATTTAAAAAACTTTGAAGCATGTTGTATATGGATAGAATCCAATATACATGAAAAGAATTATATTTATGTTTTTGACATTAAATCAAAAAATAAGTTTTGTTAAGATACAAAAACTCCAAACTCATGAAGTAGACTTATCAAAATAAGTTTTTCTAAGTATTGAAGCATAGATGTATATAGATCAAATCTAATATACATTAAACCATGTAAACTTGTTTTGATTCTATTTATTCAAGAAAACCAAGATCGGTTAAACCGAAAACCAAAACTAATAAACATGAAACTTAAAACAAATGTGTGTTGTGAACTTGAGCATATCACACTATCTAATATTTACAATGGATCTAAACTAAATTTTAACTAAACAAACCGAAGCCTTCTTCTAGAACGCCGTCTTCAAGTTGACTTGATCCAAACGCGATCTAACGAGCTTGACTCCAACCGAGTGCTAGATATGAACTTGACGCTCGAGCTCTTGAATTACCATGTGAAAACTCCAAAATTTGAAGCTAATCACCTACTAATATCTTGATTAAGTATCTGAAACTAAATATCCCAAGATTATTAGTAAACTATAACTACATGAGTTAATCATCATCAAAACTAGAGTGGAAGGCCTCTGGGCCAACAATCTCCCCCTTTTTGATGATGATAAAACTCATGGAGTTATATATGTATGGATTAAAGCTAAGCTTCAAAGAAGCTCTCCCTTAGCTCATGCATAGCAATAAACAATAAGATATGTAATGAATATTAAATATGAATATGCATAAACATGTACAAAATAATGAAATAAACATGTTCTTGATACCAAATTTTTAAAATAATTACTTTTCCCTTTTAAAATAAACATGTTCTTAAATACCAATTGAAAATATAAACTTAAAATAAACATGTTCTTAAATAATTGCTCTTGATACCAATAAAAATTTCAATTGAAAGATAATCAATATAGCTCTTGATACCACAATAAAAATTTCAATAAAAGTTCTTGACACAACAATAAAAATTTCAATAAAAGCTTTTGATATCAACAAAACAAACAACAAAATATGTTCTTAATACTAATATCCATGCTCTTGATACCAATATCAACAAAATATAAAACAAACTCTCTCGATACTAATATGAAATAAACTTTAATATAAACTTATAAATAAACATACATATATACTCAAATACTTCTCCCCCTTTTTGTCAATCATCAACAAAGGGGTTAAAGTAAACAATAAAACAATCCCCCCTTTTTGTCCGAAACAAAAATCATCAAGAGGTGAAATCAAATCAAAATATTATGATACCAATTGGAAAAAATATATCAATTTAGTGCATTATGATACCAATTGAAAATAAATAAAACATTTTGAAGAAACTAACCAAAAAATAAAAATTTTGATATCAATTGAAAGATATAAACATATAGGTAATCTTGATACCAATTGTAAAAATTAGTACCAATTGAAAATATCTTACACTTTTGATACCAATTTGAAAAAACATAAACCAATCTTTTTGGTTAAACACTAAACTCATTTTATAATAGAGATACCAAATAGAGAATAATATCAATTTAATGTGTTTGATACCAATATTAAAAATAAAACATATACCAATTGAAAATATTTTTCATTAGGAGCGTATGATACCAATTAAAAAATTAATATCATTTTTCAATCATTTTTCAACATAAAGTATGAGAGTAAAAAACTAAAGGTAAACAAAACCGATTGAAAGGTGAAATATGAATTTTCTCCCCCTTTATGAAATACCTGTTGGAACTTGTTTTGATGAAGACATTTGTGAAGCGTTTCATTTGAAGCTCTATCACACGTCTATATCAAGAGTTCTTCATGATCAAGACTTCCCAAAGAGAGTTGATATGATGTGTTTTGTAAATATGAAATAGCATGTCAAAAGCCTTGATGCATACACACATATCAGAGTCAATTAGTCGACTAATACCTCTTTCAAGTCGACTAACACATAGTGTAGTCGACTTGACCAAATCCTAGTCGACTAATCCTGTGTCTCAATTTATACCCAACTCTCTGTTTGTCAATTAGTCGACTTGACAGTATGTGTAGTCGACTAATAGACCTTGTAGTCGACTAACCCTATTCCCATAGTCAACTAATCCCTGACCTAGTCGACTTATAAAGAAGTTGCAGTCGACTTGGTTCAGTTATTCAGAAACCTGTTACTTGAGCTTATCTTGACCTAGTCGACTTATACCCATTATTAGTCGACTAATTCTTGGAAATTTGCCTAGTATAGTCGACTAACTCAAAAGGCAAGTCGACTATAGGTAGTTTCAAACTGTTGGACAGTTTTCTATTATCTGGTCTTTTGTGCAATATTTTCCAACGTTTTAACTTTTGAATTGCACCTGTAACTACCCTAACTTACCCTAGAGTGCAGCTATATAAAGGATTGTTAATCTAAAGGCCATATACCAATCCTAATCTTCAGTTTTCTAAATCAAAAAAAATTCTGCCAATCCTAAAACTGTTCCCACTTCAGTTCTTCACCAAATTCTGATTCTCTAGTGAAGTTCTCTGAGCTTTTTCTCCTATACTAGACCTTGTCCACGTTCATACACTGTACCAAGGCTTATAGGAAGTGTTGTAATCCTCAAAGATATCATTGTACACGGGTGTCTTCTTGGTGTAGAAGCAAATTGTACAAGGTGGTGATTGTTCTCTTGGTTGTAGAGAAGGTGTACACATTTGGCAAAGGGGATTTGTCAAGTGGTGTACATGGTTGTGATTTTTGGTGTACAAAATCAAGAATAAACGAAAATCTCAAGCGGGTGGCTTGGGGACTGGATGTAGGTCACGAGGACCGAACCAGGATAAATCTCTCGTGTTTGCGTTTGTCTAACTTTCTGAGATTTACTTTTCCTTTATTGCAAGTTTATTTATTTGTTTAACTTTAATCCTTCTTTGTTTAGTATTTGTGTTGACTTCGTATTTTAGATCCATTAGTGCCAACAGAGAAAGTTCAACAATTGGCATCATCTCGGGACCAACAATTGGTATCAGAGCAGGTCCAACATTTGGTATCAGAGCCCGAACTAGCATACAAGTCAACAACAAGCAAGGATGACAACAAGTTCCCTTCGTCACAATTCAAAGAAGGACATTCTACACAACGTCCACCGCTATTTGACGGATCCAACTACAACTATTAGAAGTGTAGAATGAAGATCTACTTGCAATCGCTCAACTACGAACTTTGGAACATCATTGAAGCATCGTACACCAAGCCAACAACCAACTACAGCGCTTGGAGTGATGATCAAAAGAAGAATGCGAACCTTGACGCCAAAGCGATGAATGCTCTATTCTGTGCCTTAACCAAAGAAGAGTTCAATCGTGTGTCAACAGCCACTTCTGCACATCAAATATGGCATACTCTTCAGGTAACACACGAAGGCACAAGTAAAGTTAAGGAATCTAAAATATATGTTCTTGTCCACAGGTTTGAATTATTCAAAATGGAGGAGAATGAAACTATATCAGAAATGGTTACAAGATTCACCGACATTACCAATTCATTAGCATCCCTTGGAAAGGACTACACTCAGTCGAAAAGTTCGCAAGATCCTTCGTGCACTCACACCAGAATGGGAGAAGAAGACAACCGCTATTGAAGAAGCGAATGATCTCTCAACTTTGTCGTTAGAAAACCTATTGGTAATCTAATGGCATATGAAGTGCAACTAGAAGAAAGAAGAAGGAGGAACGACAACACCACTCAAAGAAGAAAGAAATTGCCTTCCATGCATCCTCCGACACGGACGATTCCGATGACGATGAAGAGGAGATGAAAATGCTTTCAAAGAAATTCAGGAGATTTCTTAAGTAAGGTAAATTTAAATGCTTTAATTGTAACAAAACAGGTCATTTGAAGAAGGATTGCTCTTTGCTCAAAAGGTAAATACAAGAGCAAAAAGTTTAGAAAGATAAAAGACTACGAAGCCTCATGGGAAAACAGTGATTCCTCGTCCTCTGACGAAGAAGAAACCACTGGACGTGTCAACCTTTGTTACATGGCCCTAGAAGATGATGAGGTATCGTTTACTGAACTTTCAGATGCATTTCATGAATTATTTAATGATCTGAAAAATGAAAAATTGAAAAATAAAGTTTTATCAAAAGAAAATGAAAAACTTTTTAATGAAAATTCATGTTATGCTTTACAAATTTCTTGTATAAACTCTAAAAAAGATGAATTTGAAAAAGTAATATCATCTTTGAAAAATGATAATGAGAAGTTTATAAAAGAAAATATTTTTCTTAAAAAGGAAACTATGTCTTTGAATGAAAGGATTTCTATATTGGATAAGACATGTTAGTTTTCAAAAAGAAATATGAAGATATGTTGAAAAATGTGACTAAGTTCAATCAAGGAAAAGAAAAATTGAATGACTTGTTATCTTTCCAAAAGTTGTCACATAATAATTATGGTATTGGATATATTGAAAAATTTTCATATGTTAGTAATCCATATGATTCTTTTGTGAAAAGAAAATCTAATAATGTTTCAAAAAAAATTAAGAATAAGTTTATATGGATTCCTAAGATTTAAGCATTAATAATAAAAATACCTATATTGCATCATACATTCATGATATATGTAATTCATGCAATTATGTGTATACTAACAAGTGAAAACCAAATTCTAATTGGGTTTGGTCTCCTAAAGGTTAAATGTTTTACTCTTATGATTGTTACCATCTAACGTTTATCTTGCAGGTACCGTATAAGAAGTTGGTGAGAACATATATATATATATATATATATATATATATATATATATATATATATATATATATATATATATATATATATACATTCTATGATATATTTGTTGCAGGGGGAGAATAAAGTATTTCTATATCTGTTATAACCCATTTTCTGCAGGGGGAGGAAAATATAGCCTATTTTCTGCAGGGGAGCACTTGTGCACACAACGTGTCATCATCAAAAAGGGGGAGAATGTTGGAATTTGTTTTGATGAAGACATTTGTGAAGCATTTCATTTGAAGCTCTATCACACATCTATATCAAGAGTTCTTCATGATCAAGACTTCCCAAAGAGAGTTGATATGATGTGTTTTGTAAATATGAAATAGCATGTCAAAAGCCTTGATGCATACACACATATCAGAGTCAATTAGTCGACTAATACCTCTTTCAAGTCGACTAACACATAGTGTAGTCAACTTGACCAAATCCTAGTCAACTAATCCTGTGTCTTAATTTATACCCAACTCTCTGTTTGTCAATTAGTCGACTTGACAGTATGTGTAGTCAACTAATAGACCTTATAGTCGACTAATCCTATTCCCATAGTCGACTAATCCCTGGCCTAGTCGACTTATAAAGAAGTTGCAGTCGACTTGGTTCAGTTATCCAGAAACCTGTCACTTGAGCTTATCTTGACCTAGTCGACTTATACCCATTATTAGTCGACTAATCTTTGAAAATTTGCCTAGTATAGTCGACTAACTCAAAAGGCAAGTCGACTATAGGTAGTTTCTGACTGTTGGACAGTTTCTTTTATCTGGTCTTTTGTGCAACATTTTCTAACATTTTAAACTTTTGAATTGCACCTGTAACTACCCTAACTTACCCTAGAGTGCAGCTATATAAAGGGTTGTTAATCTAAAGGCCATATACCAATCCTAATCTTCAGTTTTCTAAATTAAAAAAAATTCTGCCAATCCTGAAAACTGTTCCCACTTCAGTTCTTCACCAAATTCTGATTCTCTAGTGAAGTTCTCTGAAGTTTTTCTCCTATACTAGACCTTGTCCACATTCATACACAGTACCAAGGCTTATAGGAAGTGTTGTAATCCTCAAAGATATCATTGTACACGGGTGTCTTCTTGGTATAGAAGCAAGTTGTACAAGGTGGTGATTGTTCTCTTGGTTGTAGAGAAGGTGTACACATTTGGCAAAGGGGATTTGTTAAGTGTGTGCATGGTTGTGATTTTGGGTGTACAAAATTAGGATAAAGGAAAATCTCAAGCGGGTGGCTTGGGGACTGGATGTAGGTTACGAGGACCGAACCAGGGTAAATCTCTCGTGTTTGCGTTTGTCTAACTTTCTGAGATTTACTTTTCCTTTATTGCAAGTTTATTTATTTGTTTAACTTTAATCCTTCTTTGTTTAGTATTTGTGTTGACTTCGTATTTTAGATCCATTAGTGCCAACAGAGAAAGTTCAACAATTGGCATCATCTTGGGATCAACAATACCAAACAAAATGATGCATAAGCTTGTATAAGATACCAATTGAAAAATAATCAATTGAAATATAATTGTCATTTAAGGAATCAAGCTTAGCATAAATAAATTTGTGCTCAAAGATATAGAGATATCGTAAGCACAAATAAATATATATATATATATATATGTATAAAAAATTCAATACCAATCGAAATTGATATTATTTGAAGTTTAAGCATACATAAAAAAAACATATATGAGTATACAAAAAGAATGTTAATAGTGATACCAATTGAAAAGATACAATGGTACCAATTGAAAAAAAAATAAGATCAAGTGTATAACTCATACTTCCTACCACCCATTTCATGCACATATTTTAAATAGTTTTTCAATAATGAGCATACAAGGCATGGTTGCCTAATCAACCGCCCTTGGGATGGTGGGGTTTTCAAAATAAGTTTGAAAATAACATAACCCGTTTGAAAACTCTACCAATGAAGAATACCGCAACTAGTTATATGATAAAATTCTAAACTAGTACGAAATCCTTCAAGTAAGGAGTAAAACAAAAATATATTTCATGAAACACATGTAAGTCACACGATCATCAACACTCAAAATCTATAGGCACATATCATACTCATGAAAATAAAATCATGAGAAAACACTAAGTAAAGTGAGTGTATAAGAGTTATGTGAAACACATCATCATGAAAATAGGCAATCAAGCTCAATGTGAAATTCCTTAAAATATGAAAATCATCAAATAATTTAATCTTTAAGGCATATGTATGTTTGTACAAATTAGCGTTTACGTACATAATGAATGAGTCCACAAAAGTATATTCGTGAAGGCAAGTGGCTCAAGATGTATATGTATACTATTAGTTTGGACAAAATAGACATATACATGAAGTTAAACATAAACATGAAAACATGTCAAAATATTAAATCATCAAAACTAGACTATACTAGTACATCTAATAAGTACAAATGAGCAATCAAGCACAAACATATAATAATCTATTTGTGGCTTACTAGTTGTATGTATATATATATATCTAAGTTTTAATGAAAACTAACATCTAATTATGTAGTCAATACATGAAGCATAGAAATCATAAACAAAACTCAAAGTGATCATTATGTAAAATGAACATGCATTAGATCTATGATATACACAATAGTTAATGTTGGCCCAAGGTTACAATCACCCTTGTTTAGTGTGTTTTGATGATTACAAAACATATTAGTTATTTGTACTAATATTGTTTATTGGTTAAGTGTGTTTCAGGGATCTAACTCATCTAGAAGGTTTATTCCCTATAAACAAATGTTTTGGACTCAAGTCAACTCAAATTGGGCTCAAGGATCAAAGTGTTGAAGACCTTATGGTGAAAAGCCCTCTTGAAGCACTTGTAGTACCTAGAACAAATGTAAGAATAGAATGTTAAAGTTTGAGTGTTGGATATTGGCTCTAGAATACACATACACAATTTGGTTTTGTTAAAATGTGAGTCTTGTATTTAAGTTTTCATGTTTTAAATTTAGTTTCATGCCTTAGTAGATATTTACATGACCCTAAGTTTTACAAAATAAATATCATGTTTAGATCATGTTTATATACTCCTACTAGCATGTTACTTAAGTTTGTTCAAACCCAAAACTATTTTACAAATTTTTCTAAGTCAGAAAAAATACTGTTTTTTTCCTGTTTCAGGCAGACCGGCCGACCGGCGCCAGTGCCAGGACGTGCACACATTTCTGCACGTCTGTCGGTCGACCACCCCGGTCGACCGACTGTAAGCAGTTGCTCTCGGGTTTTCTTGGTCGACCGCCCCGGTCGACCGCCAGAAGACCCGAGCCAACGGCTCTTTTGCCAGCTGAGCTGGCGGTCGACCGGGCCGGTCGACCGCCAAGCCTGCAAATGCCCAACGGCTCTTTCCTCTTTTGTGCAATTCTGAAATCTGTTTTCCAGATTGCTTTTTAGCAGACTTTTTTCAGGGTTTTCCAGTTCTTTTTCAGAGCAAATAATGACTAAATAAAATGTTTTAAACCTATTTCTCTCTCTATAAATAGTGGAGAAGAGTTACTTGCAAAACACCAAGAAAAATCCTCAAGTTTTCAAAGTTTTCAAAGAGAAAAGAAAAGTGTTTTAAGCTCTCCATTTTCAACTCTTTCTTGAGCTAGTTTTCAGTTGTGTTCCCAAGCAAAAATCCTCTCTACAACTGAGTTTTTTTCTCACTACACTTCATAGAGCCAAAAATCCTTTACTCATTCTATAGTGAAGTTGTAAAAAGAGTGAGAAGTGTTGTAAAAGAGTTTGGTGATCTTGTTGTGATCACTTTTGTTACTTGTTCCTCTTCTTGTTCTTGTGGAGACACCTCTTCGGTAGAGGTTATTGTACTTGGTGGAGCTCGGTGCTCGGGTCTTCGGTAGACCGTTGTAATCATCCTCGGTGGATAGTGGAAACCCTTCACGGAGGTGAAGGCGGGGAGTAGAGCGGTGGCTCGAACCTCGAAACAAATACTTGTGTTTGCGATTGTCTTTTGCTCTTGCTCTCTATTTTGCTTTTAATTTCTATTGCACTCTATTGCGTTTAATTACTTGCTTGTGATCTTGTTTCTTTCCTTGTGCTATTACTTCAAGTTTGTAATACTTGTGATATATTGTGTGCATCTCATCATTGCATATTATTCATCCTTTGTTCGATCAATTCTCATACAACAAGGTTGCATTGCGCACCTCTAACCCATTCAAGGGGAATTGGGAGGAAGGAGTTCAGAACCTCTCACGGGGTATTCGGCTCTTAGTCTTGTTTTGAGAGATCGTTGCATCATTCATCCATCTTAGTTTTAAAAAGATTGTTAGATTAGCAATAACACCTATTCACCCCCCCCTCTAGGTGTTTTTCAATTGGTATCAGAGCTTGGTTACTAGGCTCTTGGCTTAACAACCCTAGAAAGATCTGTAGGTTCACCTAGAGGGGGGGTGAATAGGTGATGGCTAATCTAATGGTCACTTAATGGTGAATGATGCAAATAATGCGGAAGCTATAACAAATATGACCAATTTAAATCTTCTTTTAATTAAACACTTATGTATAACTCAAGAGTGTTACCGAATTCCCTTTGCAGAGCTCTGGACAAGCTCCTCTAGATTCCCCTTGAATGGGTTGAGGTGCCGCGTTGGCTCTCTTGGTTGAATACTAGTGTTAACAACAATCCCAAGCAAGTATAGCAATTATGAGCACAAGGGAATTTATCAAGCATGTAAATGATAAAGACAATTATTGAATGCAAGATATAAAAGAGACAAAGAGAGAGAGAGATAGAGTAAGCAATCGCAAACACAAAGGGTTTGTTTCGAGGTTCGAGCACACTTGCTCTACATCCCCGCCTTCGACACACGAAGGATTTCCACTATGCAAGATCCCAATGGATCTCTCCTCGGTGCCGCAACACCTACAAGCCCTCGGACTCTCTAGTCCCGTACACACCGCAAGCCCCACAAGCTTGCCGAGGCCGCACCTCGACCAAAGAGTTCACAACCGAACTCAAACCACCACGAGCACACTTGCCCGTCTCCTCAAAGTACAAGGATGAAAACTTTGGTGATCTACAATACTTTGATCACCAATTACAAACTCTCACTACAACACTCTCCTATAGGATAGATATAACAATGGATGCTCAAGTGTGGTGTGAGAAAATCAAGGATTAGAAAGGTGGAGGAAAACTCAAAGAATCACACTTTAAATCACTCTTGATAAATTCTTCCCTTTTGATTGGAAGTATTTGCACTCAAATATGTGGAGAAAACTCTGTTAAAAGGATGAGAAAAACTGGCTTAGAAATCTCCAAAAATCTTAGCTCAAAACAATGACCAAACCCCCTTTTATAGAGGTCAGAAAAATGTGACCGTTGGGGTCTGTCAGAGCTTCCGGTCGACCGCCAACGGTCGAAAATCCGACCGTTGGAGCCTCCGGTCGACCGCCCGGTCGACCCAGAAAAACCCGAGAGCAGAACTCTCTGCAGCGGTCGACCGTCCGGTCGACCGGGACCGGCCTGACAGCCAGTTCTAGGTCTAGAAAACTGGTTTAAAAATTTTTTTTATTTTAAATCTTTTAACACTTATAAAATTCCATAAACTTGTTTTAACATTCTATATTGAAACCAAACTTGTGATAAAAATTTTCAAGACATATATCAACATATTCATATCATTTCAGTGTCTTGCAAATTTTATCAAAAATCAAAACATGTATTTTTTCAACTTGGTTTTCATAACTTCACAAAATATAAAAACAAGATATTTGATTTCATTTTAAAGCATAGTGTGTATGGATATGATCCACTACACAATCATAATGTAATATCTATGTTTTTGTCATAAAGCTCTAAATTAGGTTTTGGTTGAAACATATAACTTTGAATACCAAGAACCAAAATAATATTTTTCAAAATGAAAGTCTTTTCTAAATCTGAAATTCTTTTAATGAAAAGACATTAAAATCAAGAGTGTGTGTGTGATATATACTTGAGCATCCACCAACTATCTATCCTTTACATCAAAAACAAATCTTATACCTAGACCAAGTCTCCATCTTCTTGAGTCTTCCCTTGAAGGCTTCTCATCTTCTTGACTTGGTCCAAGCTTGATCCAAAAGCTCCTTGGATCACACCGTGCTAGCTCCAAATCTTGATATTTTGTCCTTTGTTGAGCTATGCACCTACTAAGATCTTGATAATGATCTATCACTAATTAAACACAAGATCATTAGTAACATAACTTCATGAGTTGATCATCATCAAACTAGGGTGATAGGCCTTT
>JAVJIF010014134.1:0-80440 GCA_038442645.1 Agave tequilana | reverse complement strand
GCGATCAAGACATGTACAAATAATTTGAACTATTTTTGTAACTTAGAAATTTGGCTCAAAACAAAAACTGTATTTTTCCAAATTGGTTTTTTCAAAACTTCTCTAAATTCAAAAACAAGATATTTAAACAACTTTTAAAGCATAGAGTGTATGAATATGATCCACTACACATACATGATGAAATATCTATGTTTTTGACAATAAGCACTAAATATGATTTTGGTTAAAGACATGTAAACTTTGAATACAAAAACCAAAACGGTATTTTTCAAAAATGAAAATTCTTTTATATTTTTCCGAAATAAAAATTCTTTTATGAAAACTCATCTAAATCAAGAGTGTGTGTATATGGTAACTGAGCAATCCACCAAACTATTCTATCCTTTACATTTTATCTAAAAACAAAATCTTATAAAAACAAATCTAGATACAAGTCTTCTTCTTCTTGAAGTCTTACTTGAAGTCTTCTCATCTTCTTGACTTGGTCCAAACATGATCCATAGAGCTAGACTCCTCTTGAGTACTTGATGTGGTCTTGATGCACAAGCTCTTGAATCAAACTGTGTTAGCTCCAAAACTTAACTTTAAATCTTTTGTTGAAGCTACACACCTACTAAGATCTTGATCACAAATCTGAAACTTAATTAAACACAAGATCATTAGTACCATAACTACATGAGTGATCATCATCAAAACTAGAGTGATCGGCCTTTGGGCCAACAATCTCCCCCTTTTTGATGATGACAAAACTCATGGAGTTATATATGCATGGATTAAAGTAAAGCTTCAAGGAAGCTCCCCCTTAACTCATGCATAGCAATAAACAAATAATTATACAATGAATGCTCATAAACATGTATGCAAATATATGGAGATAAACATGCATAAACAAGCATGAAACACGTCAAATTCTTTTTCTCCTATTTGCAACACAAAACATATATGTATAAACATAATACTTGTCCCCCTTTATGAATAAAGTAAGGAAAACATGCATATATAAAATCAAATACTTGGCCCAAAAGCCTATCAAGAGGAGGAGAGAGAGAGAGAATCGAAGAGAGATGAGAGAAGTGAGGGATCGATAGAGGCTAGGGTAAAAATTGATTTTATGATTGGCACGATTTTCAAAATGATATTTGAACGGGGAAAAATCGTGCACAAAAAGTGTATGTTTTGAAATGAAGATTTAAAGTGGTGTGCGCTTTGGCTTCCTCGATACTTCCATTATAGCATAGAGGCTAAAACGAGTCGAATCTACAAGGATGGGAGGCGATGGAAGCTTTACCGGTTGATTCACGTGTTTGTTAAAGATTCTTCAAAGTTTTAAAGAATGAAAAGAAAAGAAAGAAAAGAATGAAAAGAGAAGTATGGTGAAACACAAAGAATAAGAAACATAGAAAAGAATATGTTTGTGTTTTCGTTGTATTTTTAAAACAAAGTAAAAAGAAAGAAAACTCATGGCACAACTACTAATGACTCCACTAAACATGCTAACCTCTTAGTGATAGTTGCCTCACATGTATCATTGGCCATCACTAGTCCTTGGTTCAAGAGCGATTCAAAGCATGACCCATATGTAACTCATCACAATCCAACTCAACAAACAAGTGCAAGCTACACTTAAATCATCAAAACCCGATAAGAGCAAGCATGAAATAAAGTGATGTTAGCTTATTAGTGGTTAGGAAGTTAGAGTGTTAGATCCATCGTCATGAGCCATCAATGGCTCTTGCAAAAGCAAGGCCAAAACGAGGCTATTAGATTCATGTAGATTATCATAAAAGAAGTTAGTAAGTTAGTGGTTAGTAGTTAGTTACCATGAGAGAAAAGTTAGCTACACATGTAAAAGAGTTAGAGAGAAAAAAACATAGAGAGATAAAGAGAGCACCTTTCATAGATTGTCACCTTCTATTACAAGCACTCTTGCATTCCAAGCATGAACCACTCTCTCTCCTATTAAAAGATCTATAAAATAGAAAAATACAAAGAGGAAGAAGAAGAACTAACCTAACCTAAACTAAACTACAATATGAAAATAGAAACTACCCTAAAAACTCTGCATATCTTCAACTCTGGAACCCAAGGGGTATTTATAGCCACCATGGGAACAGGGGGCCAGGGGTGGCCGAAGCGGTGCGCGCGCCGCAATCGTGACGACGCAGAAACGCAGTCCAGGCCGCGTTTCCGCGGCCATACTACGGCCACGCGCGCGGCGCTTCGAGCCGCGCGCGGTCCCGTCTGTCCCTGTCAGGCGTGTGCCCGTTTCGTCTTTGCAGCCCCTGGTTTTTACAGAATCAGCTCTCTAGGTCAATGGATATCTTAATAGGCCTTTAATCACCAATTAAATGGTGATTTAGGGTCTTTCTTCTCATTACACACCATGGACCTAGAATCAAGAAAGCAAGATATTATTAGCAGAATTTATTATTAAATAAATATGAGAATGTGATGAAAATTATGCAAAATTAGAGACTAATCACACCCCCCACACTTATCTTTTGCTCGTCCCGAGCAAAACAAAAAACTAAGAAATTATTACACACTTTCGCAGGTGACGCGATTGCATTGAGCCTGTGCAACAAGCCGTTAAACCTTTAAGTTTCCCCTAGAGGAGAAGTTTTGTCTCCTGAGGGTTTTCAGCGGATTACACCCACAAAATCCATAAAGAAAGAAATCAAATGTTAGTATTTTGAAAACGCTTTTTGAAATAGAGAAAAGTGTTGAAGTATTTTTGTGAAAATATAAGTGATCCAAGGTCATAGGTTAACCAGAAATTGTTCTTTCTTAAGCTAAGTCAAATGTAAAAAATCTAGTATAAATTAAATGTGAGAATTTAAAATTGAATTGATTCTTTGATCTTTTATAAAACTCTTAAAAAATATGCACTTTGTGAACTGTGGAGATTTTTGGATATTGACTCAAACATTCATGCCATTGATTTTTATATATTATTTTTTTTTTTTTTCTTCCCTTAGTTTTCTTAGACTTTATATTACCGGGTAGTGAGCCTTTAGCCGGTGACTCCAAACCAAATGGTCTTAGGGCACCAGATGAGAAAACATCCCTCGGACTTAAGGACTCGAGTAAACAAGGCCACAAAACTAAAGAAAATTATTTTGTTTTGTCCACCGTTTTAGGTATGAATAATCATGCTTCCTAAGGCATAATTACCCAACTTCAATAAGTGATTTTTATTTACAATTTTTTTAATATATATTTCATGGCATTTTCAGTCTTTGTTTCAATCCCAAAAATTGTGTAAGTGTGGAGTGCATAAATCTAAGGCAAAAAATTCAAGATCAAATTATCTTTTCAATCTTACTTTCTTATCCTATAATTTAGACAGATCTATTATTTTGACTTAGTTTAAAATTTCATAATTTGAGGTCTTCCTAATTCCTAAGATAATCTTAATTTTCTTAAAAATAAATAAAAAACTATTTCTCTTGTTTCAAAAAGTTTTGTAAAAGAAAAGAAAAATTTTATATAAAAGTTTTTTAATTTATTTAAAAAGAAGTGTAAAAAGAAAGAAATATAAACTAACTACGTTAGTAAACCCTCCCCCACACTTATCTCATGCATGGTCCTCAATGCATCGTGAATGTGTAAATACATGAAACAAATGGAGAGGGAAGGAAGATTACCTCAAGGGGTGGCTCCGGTGGTGGTCTGATTGGGCCAAGCGTTGCTACCCAATCAAAATAGCGTGGATCGTGCAGGAACCCACCAATGACCTCTTTAATATGACCCAATAAAATGTTGATTGAATGAATGATCTTATTTAAAAAATTATCCCCATCTAATTTCCAATTTTCAAAAATAATTATTGAGTCATTTTCTTCAACATTTTTGTCCAACAATGAAGTGTGATTTGAGAGATGATTGATTTGGACTCAAATGGAACAGGAACAAAAACCGACACCAACTCGGAAAGTTGACTCAGATCAAGTCGAGAGTCAACAATGAGAGTCGAAAGTGGTTCAAAAACAGGGTCTAAACCAAAGAATTGATGTTCACAACTGTCCCCATTAATGAAGTGTGATCATAAAGGATTAGTGATTCCATTTCACGGTGTACTGGTACAAGATTCAATGTTGACTCTGGAATAGAGAAAAAATCTGATAAAAATACTGGCGTCATTATTGAATCAAAAAGTGAAAAGGAAACGCCAACTTGAGGTTCAGGATCACTGTCAGGTTCGATTTCAATTTCAGGAAAGGGATAACTTGCCAGAATATCCAGGCAACTTTCATAACTTTGAGTGTGGCCAAGTTTAAACGTGTGTTCTGAAATTGAATCTAGATTCCCAAAATAACATGATTCTTGGGTCCAATCAGTAGAGTTAGGGAGATAAGGATCGGTCAAAGGTTGACAATAAAGACTTTTCTCGCTCTCATTGATCAATTCGCTCATAAGTGAGTCTAACCTACTGATAGGCCGGGTAATAGAATTTGGATTTGGAATCATGTCTTCCATACTCTTTGCAATTGGTTCTTCGTGAAAAGATGAGTATGGAAGTCGATTTTAGAAATTATGGTGAAATTGTGAGTCCATTGGATTTTTTGATTGCTGCTCGGACTCACGCAAAGGTTCTATACTCAAGTCCAGTATTGATGGTTGTTCATTTTGAATAGGTGATACAAAAGATGAGTAGGACTCTTGAAAATGTGGTGAGTTGATGAGTCCAACATGTTTTGCATTTTATCACAAAGGACTTCCAAACGCTTTTCTAGCTCAGATTCTTCTTCAATTGGATGCTCTAGAAAAGGAGTATGTGGAGTTTGATGTGGGAAGGATTCTGAATTGAGCAAAATTTACATTTGTTGTAGGGACTCTTCTATACTCCTTTCCAAATTAGATTTTTCTTCGGGTGGTGAAATAGGAAAAGGAGTATAAGAACCAAAATTGGGGAATGAACTTTGTGAAAATTGTGGACAAGGCGGTTGAAAGTTTGACTCAGGGGAGGTGAACCCCTATTGACTCTGTGAAGAGTTGAAATTATTTTGAAAATTATGGTCATATGGTTGGGGATATGGGTCATATTGATTCGGATAATCCCAACCCGGCATATATGGTTGGTTCATGTTGTACATTGTCGGGTCAGAGTTACCCGAGTCAAATGAGGTCGGGGTGAAATATAGATTCATATTATAATTGAAAGAATTGTTGTGGTTAAAATCCATATCACAATTTACAAAAAAGAAGAAAACAAACAAACAAACAAACAAATAAAGAAAAAGAAAACAAGCCTATGCTAGGGTTGACTTAGACCTAGACGACTCCTAACTGGTTAGACTGTCCACGGGGGTCTATTGTCAGAAGCTGACCACGAGTTAATCGGCCAGGAAGGGGCAAGATCAGTAGGAGGTATCTGTGCCGGAGCAATGGGCCTAATTATGCCAAACCACTGTTCTTTGAGATTTCGCCTCTCAATCCCCAACCTTAGACACCGGTTTGACAAGAGTCAAATTCTAACAACTTCCTCCTTAGGTCAATCTCCTAAATGAGTCGAGATGTCCCTAGGGGCCAACGTCTAGCAAGTTTTATTTAGGCTTGGGTTGTGTGAGTGGAGAGGTGATTTTTGGGCTAAGGGAGGGTAATGACTTTCCCACCTTATCTTGTATTAGGTTTTGCCCTTAAGTTAAATTTATGCAAGTGTGCAATATAGATAAGATGAACACAAAAAAGCGAGTAAATCACTGAAGTGTTTGTCCTAACTATATGCAATGCAATATGTACACCTCCTATAAGTATTACAACAACACAAGAATAAAATACAGTATATTGAAATGAAAATTGACATGTGCCTAGATGCGAATGTCTAAACCGTTTTAAAGCATCCAATTTCTGTATTTTACTTCTTAAAATTATTTACAGTGTACAAGTAATATAAACAAAAATTAGCAGCAGAGTATATGAATGTACAAGAAGTTACCCTACCACACTTGAGCAAATGTGGACTTCTGTAATGCTAAAATTTAACCTGCACACCAAAAAAACAAAGAAGAAAAGTTAACAAACTTGTGAAATCAAACCGTTCCCATCCCCGGCAACGGCGTCAAAATTTGATTGGGGAAAACCGTGCACAAAAAGTGTATGTTTTGAAATGAAGATTTAAAGTGTGTGTGCTTTGGCTTCCTCGATACTTCGTTATAGCATAGAGGCTAAAATGAGTTGAATCCACAAGGATGGGAGGCGATAGAAGCTTTACCGATTGATTCACGTGTCTGTTAAAGATTTTTCAAAGTTTTAAAGAATGAAAGAAAAGATAGAAAAGAATGAAAAGAGAAGTACGGTGAAACACAAAGAAGTGGAAAACATAAAAAAGAATATGTTTGTGGTTTTTGTTGTATTTTTAATACAAAGTGAAAAAAAAAAGAAAACTCATGGCACTAACTACTAATGACTCTACCAACATGTTAACCTCTTAGTGATAGTTGCCTCACATGTATCATTGGCCATCACTAGTCCATGGTTCAAGAGCGATTCAAAGCATGACCCATATGTAACTCATCACAACCAACAAGACAAATAAGTGCAAGCTACACTTAAATCATCAAAACCCGATAAGAGCAAGCATGAAATAAAGTAATGTTAGCTTGTTAGTGGTTAGAAAGCTAGAGTGTTAGATCCATCATCATGAGCCATCAATGGCTCTTGCAAGAGCAAGGCCAAAATGAGGCTATTAGATTCATGTGGATTATCATAAAAGAAGTTAGTAAGTTAGTGGTTAGTAGTTAGTTACATGAGAGAAAAGTTAGATACACATGTAAAAGAGATTAGAGAGAGAAAATATAGAGAGGTAAAGAGAGCACTTTTATATATTGTCACCTTCTATTACAAGCACTCTTGCATTCCAAGCATGAACCACTCTCTCTCCCTATTACAAGATCTACAAAATGAAAAATACAAAAAGTAAGAAGAAGAACTAACCTAACCTAAACTAAAGTACAACATGGAAATGGAAACTACCCTAAAAACTCTGCATATCTTTAACTCTAAACCAAAGGGGGTATTTATAGCCACCAGGGGAACAGGGGGCCAGGGGACAAACCATGGCCCGAAGCGGCATGCGCGCCGCGGCTATACTAGGGCCGCGCGCGCGGCGCTTAGAGCCGCGCGTGGTCCCATCTGTCCCCTGTCAGGCCTTGTGCCCGGTTTCGTCTTTGCAGCCCCTGGTTTTTACAGAACCAGATCTCTAGGTCAATGGCTATCTTTAATAGGCCTTTAATCACCAATTAAATGGTGATTTAGGGTCTTCTTCATTAAACACCATGGACCTAGAATCAAGAAAGTAAGATATATTAGCAGAATTTATTATTAAATAAATATGAGAATGTGATGAAAATTATGCAAAATTAGAGACTAATCAATATTACACATCAGTTAGTCAAAAAATTGACATCAAAAGATTTTTAAATGTCTTTTTTTAAGGAACCGACATCTAATTATTTATTTTGCACATCAGTTCTTCATAGAACCCAAGTCTAAAGTGCCATTTAAAAAATGCAATTTTTCTTTGAAATTATTCACTTCGGTTTTCCAAAAAACCAACGTTAAATATTTTGATTACACGTCGGTTTAGTCAAAAACCGACGTGGAATAGTTCAACAAATATACACTATAACTGTATAATTGTTTTATTTTCAAAATTGCCACTGCATCTCCTTTTAACGTCCGTCCCGCCTTCAACTGATGTGAAATACCATGCAAAATTCCTTTTCTGTACTAGTGTTAATACTTTGGAAAACACATTTTGAAAGAGAGAGAAAATATTTGAAGTATTCTTACAAAAATCAAGTAACTTATATGTTTTAGGATCACCAAACTATTCATCCTAAACTTAGTCTCTATTCAAAAACTTGTTATTGATCAAGGTAAGAATTAAAACTGTATTTCTCACCTAGTTTATTATTTTACTCTAAATCATACGCATCTTTGTGACTATTAATATTTTGGCTATGGATTCTTCAACTCTAACTCCTATATCTTATTTCACATTTTATGATGGTAAATCCCTTAGTTCTATAGGCTTTCTAATATACCCATGTAACAACTCTTAGGTCGATGACTCCCAAACCTGGCAGTCTAAAGGTACAGGGTGAGAAAATACACCAAGGACTTGAGAACTCGAGTAAATAAGGCCACAAAACTAAGTGTTTTAATTGGTGATATTAATCACTTTAGGCATGAACACTTATGCTTTATGAGGCACAAATACTAAGCTTAATCAATGAATTTTTAATAAATATATACATTTCAAATTTTATCTTTTTAAGGCATAAGAATCTTTGTTTTTGAATCCTAAGTGTATAAGTATATAAAGTATGCATATGTCATCAAGGTAAAAATCAAGACCAAATTATTTTTTCAATTTTCTTCCTAACCCTAAAAATCAAACAATAATCTAATTTTGACCAAGTATAAAAAATCCTAATTATGATTTTTTTCTTTAAAATTAACTTAATTACTTACAAAAATAAGTCAAAATATTATTTTTCTTTTCAAAAAGTTTTTAAAGAAGAGAATATATATTTACAAAAAAGAAGAAAACTTATGTTAGAACCTCCCCCACACTATCTCAAGCATTGTCCTCAATGTATGAATAAATGCATATATATATAAAAAAGAAGAAAGTGAAGAAAAGATGTTACCTCAAGGTGGTGGTACCGGTGGTGATCAGATTGGGGCAAGCGTTGCTACCCAATCAATAATGTGGTGGTTAGTGGAACCCAGTATCGACCTCTTTCCTATTTACATTTTTACTATCCCCTATTTGATTAGGATCATGCAAGATCATAACATGAAAACATCAGTGATACGACTAATATTGGAATATCATCTCGGAATCATAATGGTCTATACCTAAATCCAACAATGGAATGTGTGTCGGTGGAGTGGTTGATTGGGCTCAAGAGTGAAAAATTCAGAAACCAATACTGAATTTAAAATATGACTTAAATCAAGTTTAGGTTCGATAGTTAGATTTGACTAAAAAGTTGGGTTCAAATTAAAGAGTTGAAATTTACATTCATTTCCTATCAGTAGGATGTGACTATCGAAAATAGGTAGTTCAAATTCAAACTATGGGTACAAGAATTAATATCGACTCGAGAATTGGGTCCAAATCGGGTAAAGATACCCGAGTCAACATAAATTTGAAATTCGAAACGTAATCACAAAGTTGTAGATTGGGATCACATTCAAATTCAAGTTCAATTTCCTTGAAGTGAAACTTGCCAATTTATCAAAGATTTGATTGGTCAAGTTCAAAGTGTTGTGATAAAATTGAATCTTGGTTAAATTCTCCAAGACACCATGATTCTTGTTTCCGATCAATATGGTTAAAGAAATCAGAAATGGTCGATAATATGTTAGGTAGAGTTTTCTCATTCCTATAAATCATTGGGTTGTATAACTGATGTAACTCAGCCCTATTGATAGATGGGTTGAAATTGTTTTAGATCTAATTATTGCTTCCATACTATTTTTCAAGTCAATCGGTTCTTCTTGTTATGGGACTTAAAAAATGGAGTAAGGATCTTGAATTTGAAAATTTTGTGAGAATTGTGAGTCCATCATATTTTGAAATTGTCGTTCGGACTCATGCAAGGCTTTTATACTCTTTTCTAACTCAGATTTTTCTTCATCAGTTAATCCTGAAATGGAGTATATGAAGCTGAATATTGGTAAGGTGGTTGACCATATGACTCAGGGGAGTTGTATCCCCACTGACTTAATAATGAGTAGAGATTATTATTTCAATCTTGATTATAATTTTGAGATTGGGGTATATATTGAGTCGGATAAAATCAATCTGGCATACTTGGTTGGTTAAAATTATGCAATGCTGGGTTGGTGATATTCAAGTCAAAAGAGGTCAAGGTGAAATATGAATTTACATTTGCATCAAAAAATTATAGTTATGAACCATATCACACACAAAACAAGAACAAACAAAGATAAACAAAAAAAAAGAAAGAAAAATATCCTATGTTAGAGTAGACCTTAGACCTAGATGACCACCAACTGATTGATTGTCCAGGAGAGGTATACTGCAGCAGTCTGACCACAGATTAATAGGCCAGGTAGGGGTAAAACACAGTGGGGGTATCTATGAAAAGCAACAGGGTTTAATTATGCCAAACCATTGATTTTCGAGGATCTTGCCTCTTAATCCCTAACCTTAAACACCGATTTGATCAGAGTCAAACTCTAACAACTTTCTCCCGAGGTTAATCTCCTATTGAGCCCGAGATGTCCGTAGGGCCAATGTCTACTCAATTTTAAGTTAGGATTGTAGTAGTGAGTGTGGAGATGATTTTTGGTTTAAGAAAGGGTAATGAATTTCCCAGCTTATATTGTTTATCAGTTAAGCCCTTAGATGTTTTCGTGCAATTGTGCAAGTATATAGAAAAAGGTACACTCTAAGCATTATAAATCGCTCAAAAGTGTGTCCTCTTCAACATGCGATGCGGACGTACCTTAGCTCCAGCACTTTTCAATAGTAAATAAAATGTAACAAAATTAGACAAATACTCTAGAATGAAAAGTCTAAATTATTTTTTTAGAAGTAACAATCAACAAGTTACTGTTGAGATTAGAAAAGTATACATAATAAGTTAAATAGGAAAACTAAATACTACAGAAGACTGAACTTTGCGATTCAAGCAACTTGCAAGAAAACAGGCCAGTAGTCCTCCCTCTTCTGCGACAATAAAGAGATCCCCTGAGCTCTGCTTTCTAAAGTAGAGGCTCAGTAAGGTATATGTGTTTTGCAGCTACCTGTTTCCTGAAATTAGTCCCCGCACACAAAAACAGAGAAGAAAAATTAATCGTTAGTAAACTAAAAAGAATTACCATCCCTCCCTAGCAACGACGCCAAAATTTACTCGCTGTAAAACCTGCATAGAAAAATAAAGTTAGAAATGATAGATTAAGATGTGCTAAGTTTCTTGTTACTACTGTTGTAGCAAGTGGCTATGTGGGTCATGATCCATAAGGAGAGAAAGCGATAAAAGCGTTCCGTATTCTTTTATGTTAGTAAAAAACTGGTTAAGTGTTTTTCTTAGTTTCGAAAATAAAAGGGAAAAGAAAACTAAGTCACGTTAGAAAAGGAAGAAATAAAAAGAAAGAGGTGTTGGTTTTTAAAATATTTTTAAACTAAGAGATTAGAAGAAAAAAGAAAATAAAAGTATACTTACATCTTTTGACTGATTACTTATCTTGGATAGTTGGCAACGGTTTTACCTTGATTCGGAGACGACCAGCACATAACTTATAAGACTTGATTCAGTTCCTATTCATATTACATCATCAAAACTTCAATGAGCAAGCATGAAATGATACAAACTTTAAAAGGAAGAATCCATCATTATGAGCTATCGGCGGCACTCGCGAAGGCAAGACAATTTCGATGCTATTTGACTCCGTTGAATTGTAATCGATACCAAAAGAAATGAAGTGAAAACAAGAAGTAAAAGAAAAAGAAAGTAAACTTTAATTAAATTGAAAAACAATAAAAGAAATGAAGATGATATTTAGTATCACTCTAAATACAATTCTTTCTCTCCTTCTCTCATGAATCTCTTCTCTAATCTTAGTTTACAAACAAATAGAAAATTACATTAAAAATAAAACAAACCCCAAGTTAAACTAAAGCAAAAAATCCTTATCCTAGTTCTATGCCAGTGTACGTCCCTTTCTGCTCTGAGATGTGCAGTATTTATAGCTGAACTGGATAAGGGAGAGGAGTACGAGAATAGGGGGAGAAAGCACTCCACAAATTGTCTCAACTAAGCTGCCAATCTGGCTGCGGCCAAAGTCACGGATTTGTGGCAAGGATTTGGCCAAAGTGCCAGATCGTAGAGCGTATTGATTTGGTTCTTCTGTTATCTGATATTCTTCAATTGGTTTTGTCTCTCTCTTCGAGATCTTTGGAATATACATCCCAATCCTTGGCTGTGAAATAAATCCTCCAAAATCTGATTTAGTTGGACTATATATGGGATTATCCCCTCCCCCTCCATTAATCATACCCTGCATAAATTAGACATTAAGACAGGTAAATAACAAAGTTTATTACAAAATAAATATAGGAATGTAGTAAAAGATAATGCAATTTACATATACAATCGCATGTCCAGGAAGTCATGTTGCTGAAGATTAAGTTGTAGTAAGTCAAGATGATCCATTGTTTGGCTAGGTAGCAAGAAGGGTGTTGTTAACTAACATCATTGCACTGAAACTCTCTCTTTTATTTTCATGAGCCAACAGTTAAGCTTTCATGCATCAGTACTTTTTTAGTGCATTTTTTAACTGTGCGTTGTGTTAGAATTAAACATGAGTTAATATGATACTATATTAAAGTGTCCACCCATACGCTGAAGCTCTGGATTGTAATTAGAATTGAGAATAATATTTAGTATACTTGTAGTGGTCAAATTCTGACCCCGTCCAAGATGAGACAGGTGTCCCTCACCTTTTAACTCTTTAAGGTATATCAGAGCTCTCCTCCGAAGTCCATGCTATTTTTGACCTCCTCCACGTCCTCTCCGCTCTGAGGTTTCCTCCAATCTGAAGACTTCAGCTTCAAATCAAGTAACTCTAGTAATAGTTCACTCTCGATCTCTACCTACAGTTACACCACCTAATTTTTCTCCATGTTCATAATATGTGACGCAACTCAACGCGGGCAATTATGAACAGTAGCAGATTTCTCTGCATACAATCCCAGCAAATTCACACCGTTGATTGCGGTCATTATAACAAGTCAATATGTGCAAATCATGCAGTTACGAAGACCTCGCCCACACTGATCTTTCACCATACCAATAGCTCAGTCGAGTATAAGTAAACCTCGTCCTCCAATGAAGAAAGGAATTCAAGCCCTGAGGTAAAAACCCTAAGAAAAGATTCAACCTCTAATAATAAAGGAGCCCAACTTTGATTCTAAGACCCTACACTCATCTTGCAGATTCGTATAATTCTTATAACCTGAGAATTATAGTGAAGCTCCTTCTCCTCCCTATGGTTTTGTGATTAAGGGTTTTAACGTAAAATCATATGTATCCCTTTTTGTATTGTGTTTTAATTATATGTACTACCCCCATCTCATATCTTTTCGCTTATGGTGAGGATCGTCTGTCCAATCATTTGTAGCGGAAAGTCACCATCACAAACTAGTGCTTTAGTTTAGAGTTGAGTCCCTATACTCAAGATCTCCCTCCTAAAAATCACATAATCTTTCTCAAAAAACCCCTTCCATACTGCCGATGGCCTTAAGAAAGCAAATTGTCACTCTCAACGACGCCACATAAAGAGGCAAGGCCATTAGCACCATTGTGGTATGGTCCCCCCACATGTCGATGATTAGCTGTATACCATTGAGGACACTAGATTCTCCTCACCTCACGGGGCTACTGCAATGTCCAACCACTATAGTAACATGAAGATCAGCTCTTTTAGATGCTCGCCGAAATGAAAGAGCAGATGAAAGAACAACAAGTCTAGTCAGATCATGATCGGGAGTAAGAGACTCTCGATCACAAGAATGCCATGCACGAACATGAGGCATTGAAGCAGCTCAACAACTAATTTCAAACTCAAATCGCTACCTTCCAAAACACCCTGACACCGAGCAATCAGAGAACGAGCCTGGAACTGATGAATCTCCTGATTTCCAAGCCATCGACAAGTTGATCCAAAGACTGATCAAGGAGGCTAAGTTACTGTTTGACAATTAATTAACACTTTCAACTGCCAAAGTCTCTGACTTTCCCTCTTCAAGGAGATCATAGAGTGCGAGTTCTCAAAGAAGTTCTCAACTCCAATCTTTGACTACTACTCTGAAATAAACGATCTGGTCTAACACATTAGGCATTTTCGAGATAAAATAGTAGTTCACTCCCACAATGATCTACTCATATGCCTTGCCTTCCCTTCAATTCTGAAAGATGTGACATCAAATTGGTTCTACTCTCTCCTTCCACATTCTCTTCAAACTTCGAGGAGGTATCCGAAGTGTTCCTCACCCAATACACATTTCTCCTGGAGAGTAAGAGGAACAACCATCATCTTCTTACTATCAGGATGAGGCAGAGTGACAACCTCAAATCTTACATTGGCTACTTTCAGAGACAGTTGACCAAATTCCCCAACTGTGGTGAGGATGTTTCTGCACTTGCATTCATTAGCGGGTTGTAAGTCTCTCATCCGTTGTACAAACATCTTCTGAAGTACAATGTTACTCGAATGAGTGAGGTTCTATCTTGAGCTCAGCCCTATATCTAGTTGGAGAACGCAATGAAGAGATCCTCCAACCACTGTACGAAGCCTGATGACCACAGAGGAAAGTCGAAGTTTCTGCACGAAGCCTCCGTCCATGCTCAAGATAGAAACCGGGGGCAACCTGCCTACAAGAGACAAGCACTCCAAATCCTCTCACCAAGCCTACTCCGAGCCTACAAAGTGATAGAGCAATTCACTCCGCTCAGGCTCCCCATCAACGAAGTCTTCAATACCATCAAAGGTCAACCCTGGTCAGGAATTCGAGATTCATCCAGTACGATCCCTCACAACTCAGAGTCGAGGAGTATTGCTCATACAGCGATGGTAAAGAGCACAAAGCCATCCATTATCAGAGTCTCTAAGGATACCTGGATGAACTCATCCATCAGGGCTTCCTTAAGAAATATGTCCTCACACCCGAAATAGTCTCTGTATCTGCATAGACGAGCACTCCACCTCCTACCCAACCACGACACATAATCACTCAATAAAAAGTAATCGAGTGATTCGATCTACCTACCCTGATGTACAATATCCATGGTCTCCCCCTGTACTTTTGTTTTCATTTTATTATCAAATAAAATTATGTTCTACTCCTAACTATTTACAGCCTACTCAGATGTTGGGTTCTCCCCCACTCAAAGTCTAACGTTTGTATACTTTGTTATGGGTTCCATCCTCGCTCGGTGATGGCAATGCAAGCAACAGCTTACAGGCTTTGTTTACCCTACAGGTGAATGTACCCCTGGTAATTTTACTCTACCGGGCGCGAAAAACAAACGCCAGCCTACGGGCTTCCCTCATCCGAACCAATGGGCGGATCCACAGGCGAATGTACCCTTGGTAGTTTTTTTCTACCGGGTGCGGAACACAACACCAGCCTACAGGGTCTCCTCATCTTATAGGTAAATGTACGCTTGATAGTTTTCCTCTACCAAGTGCATAACACAAATGCCAGGTTACAGGCGGATGAACCCTTGGCAGTTTCTCTCTACCAAGTCCAAACTGGATCGTCATTTTGTTATGGGTCTTACCCTCGCTTGGAGTAGATGCATCTAATCTGTCGATGGGTCGCACCCCACTTCAGCTCCTTACCGAGTTCACAGCTCCACTGATAAGGCAAAACTCCACTCAGAAGCAACCTTGAACCCAACTCCGCTGCTAAAATTTTCCCAACTCGGAGGCCCAACTCCACTGCTGGGATCACCCATTATGAGGGATCATCACTCTGTTGTGGATCTTACCCCGACTCAGAGTCGACACATCTAATCTGTCTCTAGGTCACACTCCCACTTCAGGCCCCTTTCCAAATTTGCAGGTAAATATTCTGGAGAGCCTGTAATTGGATAAAACATATGGTATATACATGAGAGTTTTCTTATTTTGATTATCCCCTCAACACACTAGTTTTGTGTGATTAGAGATTGCAAAAAGCAAGCATTCTTGGAAGGTACAATCACTCAGGTATTATCTGAACACAGCTTTTGTGTATGCATGCATGTATTGCTATCTTAGGATAACACGTATTATGTATGTTTAGCCTATAACAACTCAAAACATATGGTATATCCATGAGAATTCCTAGTTTGTATTATTCCCTCGACGTACTAGTTTCAAATAATTAGAAGTGATTATGTATAGTTTTGTTAACCCATTCTGTATAATTTTGTCATGTTTGTATTAGCCTAATCTAACATTTAATTTAAGTTATTCCGTTGCATGCTTCTGTGCGCATCATCCTTCCTCTCTTCATCCAATGGGTGTTATAACCCTGGTAGGTTTTCTTTACCGAGGCACAGAACACAAACGCCAGCCAAATGAGTTCCTTCCCTTGTGGGTTCTACCCCTACTCGGAATCCTTACTCTGCTACAGGATGCTCCTCTCTCTGAGTCTCAAGTTCATGTCTCCACTGATGGGTCAAACCCTCACTCAGAAGCAATCGTGAATCCAACTCTGTTGTTGGGATTTCTCCACTCAAAGGCTAAAAAGTTTGTAGGTACCACTGATGGGACTACCTCGTTCAGAAATAACACCGTAGACTTATCAAATCACTTCCAAGGCAGAACAAGTATACCAGTAATAAAGATCAGCACTCCAAAGAGGTGTGATCATTACTATTCCAAAAAGCCAACAGTAAAGCAAGCCAGACAAGATCTAAACAAACATTTTCATTCTAAAGAAATTTATATATGTTTTACTCTGAAAAGTCTTTCCATTTTGAATACATTCCTTCAATTACATACTTGATTACATTTAACAAAAATAATACAGAGTTAAACTACATTACCGTTTTACATTTTTTGAAAAAAATACAGATGATCTCAATTTGATCCCTCCATCCTGCCGCGACGTCCAGCCACACTCTGAATTCTGAGAGTACTTCCTCCGAAGAACATCTATTTGAAGGCATGACCTCATTGCTCACACTACTGTCCGGGGTCCCTGTAAGAACTCTGAGAGGTTCCTTATTCTCTAGATGAAAGATCTTTTCATCTCCACCTAGAACATGCCTTCAAGGAAGTCAGGCTGGAACCCCCTCCTCCGCGCATCTCGTAAAGTCTGTCAAGAATCCCCAAGAAGCCCTCCAAGGCAACGATAACACCTTGGACCCCAGACGAACTCAGTAAGACACGCAAAGCAGCGATGTCCGACCATGATGGAAACTCCAAGACATGCAAGAAAGTGATGATATCACATCCCCTCCAAGGTGTTCTAAGAGAGAGATCTGAACCTCACCGAAAGAAGCAGGTCCAGCCGATGATCTCCCCCTCTTCCTTCCTTATACACCCTATCAGGAAAGAGGTTCAGAACCCAAAGAACGAACCTCACCGGCTCCAATCCAAGCCAGACTCCTCCCTACCACCCTCGATGGCGGGACCCTATCACGACAACTAATGTATCATAACAGATTCATCATGACAACTAATATAGCGTACCAATTGGACTCTCGCTTAGCGAGAGCCCGACCACCATCTCCTCCACCTTTATCTGCTTCCTTACTTCCTCCACTTGATGAAGAAGAAAGAAGAAGACATGACGACCCAGCGAGGCAAAAAAAAGGAATTTGAAGCAAGAGTTCCTCAGAGAAGATAATAGAAGTAATCTCCATCCAAGTGTTTTTCTCTATTTATAGATGGAAGAAATGTTGGTCCCAAGATGATGCCAAGTGTGGATCTAAAATACAATGTCAACACTCACACAAGGATATTAGTGTTAAAGAAATAAAGTACTTGCAATAAGGAAAATAAATCACAAAAAAGTTAAGCAAAACACAAACACGAGTGATTTATCCTGATTCGGTCCTCGTGACCTATATCCAGTCCCCAAGCCACCCGCTTGAGATTTTCCTTTATCCTTTGACTTTGTACACCCAAAATCAACACCTTGTATCCCACTTGATAAATCTCCTTTGCTAAATGTATACAACTCTTCTTACAACCAAGAAGATCACAACACCTTGTACAACTTCTCTTCTACCCCAAGAAGACACTCTTGTACAATGCTTCCTTTGAGTGATTACAAACTTTCCTATAAGCCTTAATTCAGTATGTGATCGTGGACAAGGGCTATTATAGGTTGACTTTCAGAAATCTTCACTTTGGAGTAGGAATTTGGTGAAGAGACAGAAAGTGAGAACAGTTTTCAGAGACCAGAATTTTTGCAAGATTTTGGTCAGAAAACTATAGATTTGAATTGGTGTTTTAAACCTAAGATAACAACCCTATATATAGCTGAACTCTATGGTTAGTTAGAGTAGTTATTAGGACCATTTGAATGTTTAAACGTTGGAAAACGTTAAAAGAAACACCAGAAAATAGAAACTGTCCAACAATCAGAAACTGCCATTAGTCGACTTAAGATATGGGGTTAGTCGACTAGGGTAGGCAAATTTCTCAAGGTTAGTCGACTATAAAAGAGACCAAGTCGACTAGGTTAAGTTTGAATCAATAGACAAATTTCTGAAAACTGAAACTAGTCGACTAGAGGGAAGGTATAAGTCGACTACAACATCTATTAGTCGACTATATAAACTGTTAAGTCGACTAACAGTGACAAACAGAGAGTTGGGATCTTTCAGGACAAATAATAGTCGACTATAGAGTTTTGTCAAGTCGACTATAGTTGGTATTAGTCGACTAGATATTTCTATAAGTCGACTAATATATTATGATGTGTGTGTGTGTGTGTTTCAAGGCTTTTAACATGCTATCAATAATTACAATATACATCATTATCAACTCTCTTTGGGAAGTTTTGATCATGAAGAACTCTTGATTAGGCTTGTGATAGAGCTCCATATGATATGGCTTCACAAATGCATCATCAAAAGTAAGTTCCAACATTCTCCCCCTTTTGATGATGACACTTTGTGTACATGATTGGTAGTAAAAAGTGCATTTTTATCATCATATTTACCATCACATTTTCATATTTATTCATATAATTCTGCACATTTATTAATATTTTGTGATTTATTGTGTGCAGGCCTTGAGTTCTTATTTTAATAATAAATAAAGCCTAAAAGAAGCCCAAAAGCCCATATTCAAGCCCAAGTGCAAAAGTGCAAATATCAATTGTCAAAAGTGCAAATACACAAGGGCCAAAGTTGCAAATATTACAGAAGAGGGAAGGATAGACTTCTATTCAACCCTAAATACTTGCGGGATGAGGATAAAAGTTAAAAGAAGAGAAGGAAATTCGTGGAAAAGATTTGGGATCTAGGTAACTTGCTTCCCAAGTTATATCCAAATCCAAAGATGAAGAGCCGAGATTCAACTTTCAGAAGGAAACGCCCAAATGGACGGACCAGGGGAGGCCACGCGCCAAAGCGCGTGGCCAGCCGCCACTACCAGGCCGCGGAAACGCGGCCCAAGCCACGTTTCCGCGGCAATCCTGTCAAATCCAGATACCCGTTTCCGTGGGAGAGTTATGTTGGGACTCTACCTCCTTCTGCTCCTATAAATACCCCCTGCAGTGCAACCGAGAAGAGCGTCCAGCGCAGTACAGGGCCAAAGCTAGGGTTTTTAGGTTTTTTCTAGTTTGTAGTTAGGTTTTTCTTGTAATTTTTATTTCTTTTAAGAGAGAGAGAGGCTTATGTTGAGCGTGACACCGATATACCTTCCTCTTCTCTGCCATTGATTAAAAGCAATAAAGGTAATATTTTTCTTTTGTTCATTGCTTTATGTTCCTTTCTTTTCGTTTTCTTCTCTTTTTCTATTTTTATCTCTGTTGGTTGATTGATGAGCATGCAAGTGATTTTCGAAGCACAAGTATAACGAGTCTTTGCGAGTGCCAACGATACTTCATGGAGATGTTCTCCTCCTCAAGGTCCGTATCACTTCATACTTGCCCAGCTTGATGATATAATGCGAATAGGGGACTGAGTTCGATCCTATGGTTTATGCGTTGAACGCCTCCAAAGCAAGATAGAACATGTAAGGTTTTCACATATTTCCTCAACCAAGTTAAAGTAAGAGTTCTTTTCTTTTCTTTTATTCTTGTAGATTAAATCACAACACTTCTCCCAATTCTTTCTTTTTCGACTCATTGTAAAATACCGCTTCTTTCTAAACTAACTTTAATTAATATTTTCTTATTTTCCTTTTAATAACTAAAAAAAGAGAAATTTTTAGAGATAACTTACAAACGCTTCCATCGCTAGTCCCCCCTGAGGATCACGACCCGCATAGCCACTGCTACCGCGGATTCGAATTGAGAACCTTGCACAACTTGTTCTAAATCTAATTCCTTATTTTTGTGTGTAGGAAAATCTCAATCAAATTTTGGCGCCGTTGCCGGGGAGGGACGGTAAGTTATTCTCTAATAATAAAAAAATTATTAACTAATTCTTTTATTCTTTTCTGTTTGCAGGTTTGGAGAACAGAAAAACAACAGCAGAAGTGGACATATAGCAACTCTGTGCCTCTGCCCTCAAAGGCAGAGCAGCAGAGCCTGCTACTTTGCCACGCAAACGCGGTAATAGCCGCGGATCTGCGGCAGTAGCAGAGGACTACTGACTGAAATTTTTGCAGGTTTCTGAAACTGGCAATATCTGTGTACTTCTCTGTTAAATTTTATTCTGTGATAACCCTGCTTACTGCTAATTAAATCAACAGTAAAATACTTGTTGTTAAAGATAAAAATTGATTAGACGTTTGCATATTAGGCATGTGTCTTTTCAATTCCTTTATTTTTACTGTTGAAGAGTGCTGGAGCAAGGTACGTTCGCATTGCATGTAGAATAGGACTCATCTCTTGGTTGATGCTTTGAGTGAATCTTATTTACATATTTTGTACACTTGCACAAATTTATTTTAAGGGCATAACCCATTAACAAGATAAGGTGGGGATTTCATCACTCTTCCTTAGCCCAAAAATCATATCCAAGCACTCACTTACCCAAGCCTAACTTAAAATTAATAGACGTTGGCCCTAGGGACATCTCGGACTCACTTAGGAGATTATCCTAAGGGGAACGGTGCTGGAAGTTGACTCTTGCCAAATCAGTGTCTAGGAAGGGATTGAGGGCCGAAAGCCCGAAGATTGGTGGTCATTTAATTAAGGAACGTCTTTGACGGAAAACCTCCCACCACTCTTGCCCTGACCTGGCTGATTAACTTGTGGTCAAAGTCTGCACCCTACCTCCCGTGGACAGTCTAACCAGTTAGGAGTCGTCTAGGTCATAGGTCTACCCTAACTTAGGTTAGAAGTTTTTCTTTTTGTTTGTTTATTTGTTTGTTTTCTTTGTTGTGTTGGTGTAATATGGCATATAATAATAATTTTTCCAACTTTAATCCATATTACACACCTAACTCTTTTTCGGATATTACCAACCCGGCATATCATAACTTTGACCAATCTAGTGTGCCGGAATGGTCTTATCCGAATGATTATAACCCATGCCCCCCATCTTATGACCATAATTTTCATACTTTCAACTCTTCACAGAGTTCATGGGGTTTCGCTTCCCCGAGTCTAATTTTCAACCGACTTGTCCTCCGTCTCCACCTTGTCCACAATATTCCCAAGAGTCATACTCAGATCCACCCATTCAGAATAGAAAACCATCTATCCGGGAAATGATGAGTATGCACGAGTCCAAGCAACAACCACCATCAATCTTAGACATGATGATGTGTGAGTCCACCGACTCACAACTTCATCACGATTACACTTCCTCTTTCCAAGTCCAATCACAAAAGAGGCTTGAAGCCATGACTCAGGCTAGATTAGCTCGTGAGCATGAACTAGATATGATGGTTCAATCTTTGTGTTCTCACTATCCGGCCAATTCTAATATCGCTGACCACTCTCTTAGAGCCGACGAACCAAGTTGCTTTGGACAACAAGATTCTAATTCAGTGCCATCATGTGAACTTGTCGAAACTTCAAATTTTGATAGTTTGGCAAGTTCTTCCTTTCCTGAAATAGAACTTGAGCATGAATATGATCATGATCTCCCACCTGATGATTCAATTTTACTTCCTGATTCAATAATGACTCCGGTGTCTCCATCTGATTTCACTTCTTCCGAGTCAACATTGGATCCTGTGCTAACTCATCATGAAATTGAGTCACCCATTTTTGATAATCATATTGAACTTGACCAATTTTACAAATTTGAAAGTCCCATGGATAAATTGGCAAGTTCTCATTTTTATGAGGTTGAACTCAATGAGATATGTGACCTAAATTCTCAAATCTATGATCAAGTTCAAATTCCCGAATCATTATTAACTCCTGTTTTGTTACCCGACTTAGGTAATATTTTCGAGTCAGTTTTGATTCCCACTCATATCATTCCTGAACTTGAATCACCACCATTGAGTCACATTCCATTGTGGGAAGATTATTGTGGACTTGAGCTTCAACTTATTGATTTGGACCCACTTCCTGAACCTAGGCCGACTCCTAAACCCTTACTTGATTTAAGTTTCTTTCCTGAGTCGGTATTCGTTCCCGCACTTATGACGTCCAAGTCAATCATTTCATCTTTTCACTCTCCATTCTGGGACAAGGCGGTTGACACAATTGACTCTGAATATAATTATGAATTATGGAAATTTGATGGGGTGGAATTATTAAAAAATGATTATACATACATTTTAGTGGGTTATATAAGCAAGATTTCTGGTGGGTTCCCCCGAATTCCACAAAAAGTAGATTGGGCCGCATTTCGTGGACCAATTAGACCACCACTGGAACCACCACCTTGAGGTAACTTCTGCTTTCCCTTATTCTTTTTCATGCATATATGCATTCATTCATACATTGAGGACAATGCATGAGATAAGTGTGGGGTGGGCTTTACTAACATACTAACATAGGTAGAAACTAACCAAAATTTGCTAAAAAAAAAAATTGTAAAAAGGACAATATTTTAACTTATCTTTTGAAATAAATCTAAGTTAGTCTTAAGAATTAGGAAAATCATGATTAGGATTTCTAAAAACTTGATCAAAATAAATAAATTGTTGAATTTTTAGGTATAGGAGGAGAAATTGAATAAATAATTAGTCTTGATTTTTACCTTAATGAAATGTGCATTCCTAGTGCATATATAGGATTCCAAAACAAAGACCCTTGTGCCTCGTATATAAAAAAAAATAAAAATAATAAAAATAATAAAAAATAAAAATATATATATATATATAAAATATCACCAATTAAGCTGGATACATGTGCCTCAAGAAGCATAAGTGTTCACGCCTAAAGGTGAGTTCTAAATAAAATAAAGTCCTTAGTTTTGTGGCCTAGTTCATTCGAATTTGAGTCCGCGGGATGTTTTCTCACCTGGTGCCCTAAAGCCGACCGGTTTGGGAGCCACCGACTTTAAGTTCGCTACATGGGTGGATTAGAAAGCCTAAGAAAACTGAGAAATATTATACATGTATTAACACATCTATTAGTCAATTAGTTAGGTATGAGGGCCTCAAGAAGCCTTGATACTTACACGAAAGAAAATTAGATGAGTTATACATGCCAAAAAAAAAATTATAATAACACATCTATTAGTCAATTAGTTAGGTATGAGGGCCTCAAGAAGCCTTGATACTTATACGAAAGAAAATTAGATGATGTTATAAAATAATAAAGAGGCATGAGAGTCCAAGTTAAGGAATTTCTAGTAAAAATTCATAAGGATGCATATGATTTTTGGTAACGAAAAAGACTATACAAACATTCAATTTTGATCCTTACCTAAAATAAATAATAATTCACTTATTAAGACTAAGTTTAAGAATGAATAAAAATGATAATCCTAAAACTTATAGACTACTTAGTCTCTTCAAATATAATTCGAATATTCTCCTTTTTATGGATTTTGTGGGTGTAATCCGCTGAAAACCCTCACGAGACAACACTCGTCCTCTAGGGTAACCTAGGGGTTTAACGGCTTGTTGAACATGCTAAGTGCAACCGTGATTCCTACGAAAGTGAGTTAGCTAGATTAGATCTTCTTTTTCTTTGATTTTTACTCGAGGACGAGCAAAAAGATAAGTGTGGGGGTGTGATTGGTAGTGAAAAGTGCATTTTTATCATCATATTTACCATCACATTTTCATATTTATTCATATAATTCTGCACATTTATTAATATTTTGTGATTTATTGTGTGCAGGCCTTGAGTTCTTATTTTAATAATAAATAAAGCCTAAAAGAAGCCCAAAAGCCCATATTCAAGCCCAAGTGCAAAAGTGCAAATATCAATTGTCAAAAGTGCAAATACACAAGGGCCAAAGTTGCAAATATTACAGAAGAGGGAAGGATAGACTTTTATTCAACCCTAAACACTTGCGGGATGAGGATAGAAGTTAAAAGAAGAGAAGAAAATTCGTGGAAAAGATTTGGGATCTAGGTAACTTGCTTCCCAAGTTATATCCAAATCCAAAGATGAAGAGCCGAGATTCAACTTCCAGAAGGAAACGCCCAGATGGACGGACCAGGGGAGGCCACGCGCCAAAGCGCGTGGCCAGCCGCCACTACCAGGCCGGGAAACGCGGCCCAAGCCGCGTTTCCGCGGCAATCCTGTCAAATCCAGATACCCGTTTCCGTGGGAGAGTTGTGTTGGGACTCTACCTCCTTCTGCTCCTATAAATACCCCTGCAGTGCAACCGAGAAGAGCGTCCAGCGCAGTACAGGGCCAAAGCTAGGGTTTTTATGTTTTTTCTAGTTTGTAGTTAGGTTTTTCTTTTGTAATTTTTATTTCTTTTAAGAGAGAGAGGCTTATGTTGAGCGTGACACCGATGTACCTTCCTCTTCTCTGCCATTGATTAAAAGCAATAAAGGTAATATTTTTCTTTTGTTCATTACTTTATGTTCCTTTTCGTTTTCTTCTCTTTTTCTATTTTTCTCTCTGTTGGTTGATTGATGAGCATGCAAGTGATTTCCGAAGCACAAGTATAACGAGTCTTTGCGAGTGCCAACGATACTTCATGGAGATGTTCTCCTCCTCAAGGTCCGTATCACTTCATACTTGCCCAGCTTGATGATATAATGCGAATAGGGGACTGAGTTCGATCCTATGGTTTATGCGTTGAACGCCTCCAAAGAAAGGTAGAACATGTAAGGTTTTCACATATTTCCTCAACCAAGTTAAGGTAAGAGTTCTTTTCTTTTCTTTTATTCTTGTAGATTAAATCACAACACTTCTCCCAATTCTTTCTTTTCCGACTCATTGTAAAATACCGCTTCTTTCTAAACTAACTTTAATTAATATTTTCTTATTTTCCTTTTAATAACTAAAAAAAGAGAAATTTTTAGAGATAACTTACAAACGCTTCCATCGCTAGTCCCTCCCTGAGGATCACGACCCGCATAGCCACTGCTACTGCGGATTCGAATTGAGAACCTTGAACAACTTGTTCTAAATCTAATTCCTTATTTTTGTGTGCAGGACCAAAATTTTGATTGAGATTTTCCTGCACACAAAAATAAGGAATTAGATTTAGAACAAGTTGTGCAAGGTTCTCAATTCGAATCCGCGGTAGCAGTGGCTATGCGAGTCGTGATCCTCAGGGAGGGACTAGCGATGGAAGCGTTTGTAAGTTATCTCTAAAAATTTCTCTTTTTTTTTTAGTTATTAAAAGGAAAATAAGAAAATATTAATTAAAGTTAGTTTAGAAAGAAGCGGTATTTTACAATGAGTCGAAAAAGAAAGAATTGGGAGAAGTGTTGTGATTTAATCTACAAGAATAAAAGAAAAGAAAAGAACTCTTACCTTAACTTGGTTGAGGAAATATGTGAAAACCTTACATGTTCTACCTTGCTTTGGAGGCGTTCAACGCATAAACCATAGGATCGAACTCAGTCCCCTATTCACATTATATCATCAAGCTGGGCAAGTATGAAGTGATACGGACCTTGAGGAGGAGAACATCTCCATGAAGTATCGTTGGCACTCGCAAAGACTCGTTATACTTGTGCTTCGGAAATCACTTGCATGCTCATCAATCAACCAACAGAGATAAAAATAGAAAAAGAGAAGAAAACGAAAAGGAACATAAAGCAATGAACAAAAGAAAAATATTACCTTTATTGCTTTTAACCAATGGCAGAGAAGAGGAAGGTACATCGGTGTCACACTCAACATAAGCCTCAATCTCTCTCTTAAAAGAAATAAAAATTACAAAAGAAAAACCTAACTACAAACTAGAAAAAACCTAAAAACCCTAGCTTTGGCCCTGTACTGCGCTGGACGCTCTTCTCGGTTGCACTGCAGAGGGTATTTATAGGAGCAGAAGGAGGTAGAGTCCCAACACAACTCTCCCACGGAAACGGGTATCTGGATTTGACAGGATTGCCGCGGAAACGCGGCTTGGGCCGCGTTTCCGCGGCCTGGTAGTGGCGGCTGGCCACGCGCTTTGGCGCGTGGCCTCCCCTGGTCCGTCCATCTGGGCGTTTCCTTCTGGAAGTTGAATCTCGGCTCTTCATCTTTGGATTTGGATATAACTTGGGAAGCAAGTTACCTAGATCCCAAATCTTTTCCACGAATTTCCTTCTCTTCTTTTAACTTTTATCCTCATCCCGCAAGTGTTTAGGGTTGAATAGAAGTCTATCCTTCCCTCTTCTTTAATATTTGCAACTTTTTCCCTCAGTAATTGCAACTTTGACATTTGATAATTGTAACTTTTGCATTAGGCTTTAAACATGGGCTTTTGGGCTTCTTTTGAGGCTTTATTTCTTTATTTTTATTTCTCAGGGCCTGCACACAATAAATCATAAAATATTAGTAAATGTGCAGAATTATATGAATAAATATGAAAATGTGATGGTAAATATAATGATAAAAATGCACTTTTCACTACCAATCAAGGACACACCTGAAGTCGCATTAAGGAACCTTGGACTTCAATTTGAAAATGAGTTGTAGGTACTCAACCATCTAAGAATCTCTTTTAATATATTCCTCAATGACTTGGTTGACTATCAGTGAGGAGTCACATTGAACTTCGAGTCCCGTGCCCCCAAGAGTGATGACCGCTTAGAGCCCAGCTGGGACAACCTGATACTCGGTTTCGTTGTTGGATGCAGGAAAGCCGAGGGTGAAAGACTATTCGATAATGGATCCTTCTGGGGTGGTAAGGACAATCCTGATGCTTGCCCCCCTTACTGTTTGAAGCTCCATCCACATTCAGGATCCACCCTACTAGCTGCTCAGCATGCTTTAGGCCCCTGGGGTGAAGTCAGTAATAAAATCGGTTAAGATTTGTCCTTTGATCGTTGTCCTAGGCATGTATCTGAGTTGGTAGAATCTCAGTTCCGAGGCCTACATTGAAATCCTCCCAGTTGCTTCAGGGTTTTCCATGATGGTTCTTAGAGGGTGCTCAGTAAGAATTGTGATCGAAAATGGAAGTAGTGATTAAGCTTCCTTGAGATAATGAAGAGAGCAAGCACCAGCTTCTCTAGCCTTTGGTATCTGATTTGTGGACAGTTCATGGAGTGGCTGGCCTAATACACTGGCTTTGGATACCTTCATCTTCCTGAACTAGGGCCCCACCCACCGCTGACTCTGAGACTGCGAGATAGAGAAATAGCATCTCTTCTGAGGAAGGTTTTGATATAGGGGCTCTCTGTGAACAGCCACAGATGGCCAGGGGCGTAGCCAGCTCCAGAGCGACGGCCAGGCGAAGGTGGTACCCAGGGGCGGCGATGCCCATGGGCAGCGGTGGCTACGACAGGAGGAGGGAGGAGGGTGTGCTTTTGCTTTTAACAGAAGAAGAAGAATAGACGAGTTATGGTCAACTGAAACCCAATCCGTTAGCGAACCCGACCCGACCCATTAATTTAATGAAAGGTAAAGTTATATTTAAACCCTTGGAGAATAAATAATTTACATTTTAGACCCTGAAAAATTACAAATAGACTCTTATTATTTACAATACTGACCCATACTTAGCTGTTGTGGTTTTCAATCAATATCGTGGTTGTTCAGAGTCAGATTCGGACGATTCTTGAGCCGATACGATCGTGAAAATGAGAACTACGCATATGTTGTACTGGTAAATGGAATTGGATAAAGGCGAGTGGGGTCTCCAATAGATTGGATTTAATTATATAATAATTATAAATGTGACTTCGTGATAAATATGTAAACTTGTTTAGTATTAAATTCTGAATTGAGACATACCAACATTTACAAAATTTAAGTAATGAATTTATATTACTAAGAATCTAGATGTTCAAATTATTGTGATATATCTATGCTTAGGTAGCAATATAATCATGATTAATCGGATTGTGTTTGCGCACTACTTTAAGTTGGCCAAATAAAATATTATGATTTTTATAAACGATTGTTAATAACTATAACACTAGTTCTGGAAACAATGAATATTACATGAGTAATACATGAATAAGAAAATCAGATAAATATGATTAAATAATCACGATTTGGTTGCTTTAATTGATGTATTTAATTCTGTATCCAACTCTTGACATGATTTGGATGCATGCATTTGTTGATGATAGTTTTTGATATAACTAGTTAATGTTGTTTACTGATTTGAATTTCTAGTGGGATCAGCTGATATATATGGGTGCGTTGGGGTTTGTATCTTATGGCGGAAGGGGCCGGAGGGTTCCGGTAGGAGTCAAAGACGGTGTAGAGGAAAGAGGCGGAGGGATCCGGTAGGAGTTGAAGACAGTATGGAGGAAGGAGCCAGTGGGATCCGCTACGAGTCGAAGATGGTGAAATTTTATTATTTTATGTATAATTGATATGTGTGTGTGCGCGTGTGTGATATACATATGTTGTACACTTTATATATGTTAGATGTGTTATAAAGGTATGGTAATGTGGACATTAAAATACGGATCTATTAAATTGAAATGAAAACACTGACATTGGTTGCCCTACATATATCAATACAAATTAAACATTTGTTGGAAATAAATAGATAATTGAATTAAGATGGTCATGTGGCGCGTATTTTCATGTACCATGTGCGATGTATTTCATATACTACATATATTGTATTTCATGTATCATGTACACCATATACTTTTAATATCATTTTCAGTTAAGAGTAAGATTAACTCCACTCACTAAGTGTCGAGCTCACCCTCACACAAACTTCATGTTTTAGGACATGTCAGAGATAAAAATTGGCTAAAGGCAAGGGTAGAGCATAGGAAGGACTCAGAGTACACTTGGTGTGGGTCTATCAAGCTCTTGATTGTGATTGAAAGTTTTTTTATATGTATATATAGAGTTGAAGTTATATAATAGAACGGACAGTTGATCATGTATGAATTAGTTTAAGAATAAGTATACATAGTGACATCTGAGTCTTAAATTTTATCTAAAAATGAATTAGATTTGGTTGTGTTAGATTGTGATACCGAGGAAAGTACTCTCGATTATGTGTTCATTTTATAGATTTTGAGTTGGATTCATATGATTGAAATTTGAGTTTGAATTCAACAAATAGGCGATGTCAAGCCGAAATCGCATATTAAATTGCATGAAATATTGTATATTGATATATGGTCATTATTAAGATCAGATTAGTATATATTGATGTATCAAGGCAGACTCTATGCTATAAAGAAGATGTTGCTGAAATTTTTGATGAATTCAGAGATAAATATAAAAGATTATAAGATTGATTAGTTGATAAGACTGGATTAAAGTCAATTTGTGATAAAAAAACTGGGAATATTACAGGTGAGATCTTCATAACAGCACGATTTGCACATGTCGATATGTTGTAACGATCGCGATCAACGATGCTAATTTGTTGGGATTTCATACAGGAAAATTCGTCACTGTCCATAATTAACCGCGCTGAGTGGCGTCACATGCTATGAACATGAAGGAAAATTAGGTGGCGTAGCTGTCGGCAGAGATCGAGGGTGAACTATTGCTGGAGATGCTTGGTTCAAAATTAAAGTATTCAGAACGGATGAAACCTCAAAGCGGAGAGGACCCAGAGAAGTCAGGAATAGTGTGAACTTTAGAGGAGAGCCTTGATGTACCTCAGGGAGTTGGAAGGTGAGGGAGACATGTCGTCAACTTGGACGGGGTCAAAATTTGACTACTACAGATGCCCCTTTCTCTTTCGCTTGTCGAAGCCTGCAGATGGGAAGCAGGAAGAGCGGAGTTGCTAGAAGATCTTTTAATGCCTTTGATGTTTGTGAGAAGATGAGGACCTAGATCTTAATTGCTGATTTTTAGGATTTAATAGCAGGTTGTATAAGTGGCTGCCAGCTGTCTATTGGTCGACTAGATTTCTCTGGAATCAGATCATGTGTTCTTTGAATCCAAGAGAAATAATGATTGGCAGATAGGGCTTCACGTTTTGATGGTGACGGTTGATTTTTTGCTGATTCAGTTGATCAAAAATCTCGGGTTGTGGACAGACTTTTCAGGGATTGGAGATTTGAATTGAAGACACTTCAGCTTTTCTTGTTGGAACTTACTTTTGAAGATACATTTGTGAAGCCATATCATATGAAGCTTTATCACAAGCCTATTCAAGAGTTCTTCATGATCAAGACTTCCAAAAGAGAGTTGATAATGATGTGTATTGTAATTATTGATAGCATGTTAAAAGCCTTGAAACACCACACACATCATAGTATATTAGTCAACTTATAGAAATGTCTAGTCGACTAATACCAACTATAGTCGACTTGACAAAACTCTATAGTCGACTATTATTTGTCCTGAAAGATTCCAACTCTCTGTTTGTCACTGTTAGTCGACTTAACAGTTTATATAGTCAACTAATAGATGTTGTAGTCGACTTATATCTTCCCTCTAGTCGACTAGTTTCAGTTTTTAGAAATTTGTCTATTGATTCAAACTTGACCTAGTTGACTTGGTCTCTTCTATAGTCGACTAACCTTGAGAAATTTTCCTACCCTAGTCGACTAACGCCATATCTCAAGTCGACTAATGGCAGTTTCTGACTGTTGGACAGTTTCTCTTTTCTGGTGTTTCCTTCAACGTTTTTCAACGTTTAAACATTCAAAATGGTCCTAATAACTACTCTAACTAACCATAGAGTTCAGCTATATATAGGGTTGTTATCTTAGGTTTAAAACACCAATTCAAATCTATAGTTTTCTGACCAAAAATCTTGCAAAAATTCTGGTTCTCTGAAAAACTATTCCCACTTTCTGTTTCTTCACCAAATTCCTACTCCAAAGTGAAGATTTCTGAAAGTCAACCAATAATAGCCCTTGTCCACGATCACATACTGAATCAAGGCTTATAGGAAAGTTTGTAATCACTCAAAGGAAGAATTGTACAAGAGCATCTTCTTGGGGTAGAAGAGAAGTTGTACAAGGTGTTGTGATCTTCTTGGTTGTAAGAAGAGTTGTATACATTTGGCAAAGGGGATTTGTCAAGTGGGATATAAGGTGTTGATTTTGGGTGTACAAAGTCAAAGGATAATGGAAAATCTCAAGCGGGTGGCTTGGGGACTGGATGTAGGTCATGAGGATCGAATCAGGATAAATCACTCGTGTTTGCGTTTTGCTTAACTTTTCTGTGATTTATTTTCTATATTGCAAGTGCTTCATTTCTTTAACACTATTATCCTTGTGTGAGTGTTGACATTGTATTTTAGATTCACACTTGACATCATCTCGGGACCAACAATTGGTATCAGAGCCCTGCATACCTACTCAACAATCTACAAGGATGGCAATGGAGTTCCCTTCATCACAATTCAAAGAAGGACATTCTACACAACGTCCACCGCTATTTGACGGATCCAACTACAACTATTTGAAGTGTAGAATGAAGATCTACTTGCAATCGCTCAACTACGAACTTTGGAATATTGTAGAAGCACCGTACACCAAACCAACAACCAACTACAATGCTTGGAGTGATGATCTAAAGAAGAATGCGAACCTTGACGCCAAAGCGATGAATGCTTTATTCTGTGCCTTAACCAAAGAAGAATCCAGCCGCGTGTCAACAACCACCTCTGCAAATCAAATATGGCACACTCTTCAGGTAACACATGAAGGCACAAATAAGGTTAAGGAATATAAAATTTCTTTTCTTATCCACAGGTTTGAACTATTCAAAATGAGGGAGAATGAAACCATCTCAGAAATGGTTACAAGATTTACTGACATAACCAATTCCTTAGCATCCCTTGGAAAGGAATACAACCAAGTCGAAAAAGTTCGCAAGATCCTTCGTGCACTCACATCAGATTTGGAGAAGAAGACAACCGCAATAGAAGAAGTGAATAATCTCTCAACAATGACATTAGAAAATCTTATGGTAATCTAATGGCATATGAAGTGCAACTCGAAGAAAGAAAGAAGGATGAACAACAATCTCTCTCAAAGAAGAAAGAACTTGCCTTCCATGCATCCTCAGACACGAACAATTCAGATGACGATGAAGAGGAGATGGCAATGCTTTCAAGAAAATTCAGAAGATTCTTAAAGTAAGGTAAGTTTAGATGTTTTAATTGTAATAAAACAGGTCATATGAAGAAGGATTGCCCATTGCTCAAAAATAAAGATAAATTTAAGAGCAAAAAGTTCAGAAAGTAGAAAGACTACCTGGGAGAACAGTGATTCCTCTTCCTCTGATGAAGAAGAAACCTCTGAACATGCCAACATCTGTTACATGGCGCTAGAAGAAGATGAGGTACAATATACTGAACTTTTAGATGCATTCCATGAATTATTCAATGATCTAAAGAATGAAAAAAATGAAAAATAAAGTTTTATTAAAGAAAAATGAAAAACTTTTCAAAGAAAATTCATGTTATGTCTCTCAAGTTACTTCTATAAATTCTCAAAAAGATGATTTTGAAAATGTGATATCATCATTGAAAAAAGATAATGAGAATTTTATAAAAGAAAATATTTTGCTTAAAAAGGAAACTATGTCTTTAAATGAAAGAATTTCTGTGTTAGATAAAGACATGTCAGTTTTCAAAATGAAATATGAAGAGATTTTGAAAAATGTGACTAAGTTTAATCAAGAAAAAGAAAAGTTGAATGATTTGTTATCATATCAAAAGATGTCACATAATCATTATGGTCTTGAATTTTTTGAAAAATCTTCATATGTTAGTAATCCACATAATTCTTTTATAAAAAGAAAGTTTGATATTATTTCAAAAAGAATTAAGAACAAGTTAATATGAATTCTTAAAAATTAAGCATTGTTGATAAAAATACTTATATTGCATCATACATACATGATATATGTAATTTATGCAATTATGTATATACTAACAGATGGAAATAAAATTCAAATTGGGTTTGATCTCCTAAAGGTTAATGTTTTACTCTTATGATTGGTACCATCTAATGTTTATCTTTTAGGTACCATATAAGAAGTTTGATAAGAACAATACTTCAAATATTTGTCATATATATACATGTTATGATATATTTGTTGCAGGGGGAGAACACAAGTGTTTCTATATCTGTTAAAACCCATTTTCTGCAGGAGGAGAATATATGACTTATTTTCTGCAGGGGAGCATTTGTGCACTGATTGAGATTTTCCTGCACACAAAAATAAGGAATTAGATTTAGAACAAGTTGTGCAAGGTTCTCAATTCGAATCCGCGGTAGCAGTGGCTATGCGGGTCGTGATCCTCAGGGAGGGACTAGCGATGGAAGCGTTTGTAAGTTATCTCTAAAAATTTCTCTTTTTTTTAGTTATTAAAAGAAAAATAAGAAAATATTAATTAAAGTTAGTTTAGAAAGAAGCGGTATTTTACAATGAGTCGGAAAAGAAAGAATTGGGATAAGTGTTGTGATTTAATCTACAAGAATAAAAGAAAAGAAAAGAACTCTTACCTAACTTGGTTGAGGAAATATGTGAAAACCTTACATGTTCTACCTTGCTTTGGAGGCGTTCAACGCATAAACCATAGGATCGAACTCAGTCCCCTATTCACATTATATCATCAAGCTGGGCAAGTATGAAGTGATACGGACCTTGAGGAGGAGAACATCTCCATTAAGTATCGTTGGCACTCGCAAAGACTCGTTATACTTGTGCTTCGGAAATCACTTGCATGCTCATCAATCAACCAACAGAGATAAAAATAGAAAAAGAGAAGAAAACGAAAAGGAACATAAAGCAATGAACAAAAGAAAAATATTACCTTTATTGCTTTAATCAATGGCAGAGAAGAGGAAGGTACATCGGTGTCACGGTCAACATAAGCCTCTCTCTCTTAAAAGAAATAAAAATTACAAAAGAAAAACCTAACTACAAACTAGAAAAAAAACTAAAAACCCTAGCTTTGGCCCTGTACTGCGCTGGACGCTCTTCTCGGTTGCACTGCAGGGGGTATTTATAGGAGCAGAAGGAGGTAGAGTCCCAACACAACTCTCCCACGGAAACGGGTATCTGGATTTGACAGGATTGCCGCGGAAACGCGGCTTGGGCCGCGTTTCCGCGGCCTGGTAGTGGCGGCTGGCCACGCGCTTTGGCGCGTGGCCTCCCCTGGTCCGTCCATCTGGGCGTTTCCTTCTGAAAGTTGAATCTCGGCTCTTCATCTTTGGATTTGGATATAACTTGGGAAGCAAGTTACCTAGATCCCAAATCTTTTTCACGAATTTTCTTCTCTTCTTTTAACTTTTATCCTCATCTCGCAAGTGTTTAGGGTTGAATAGAAGTCTATCCTTCCCTCTTCTTTAATATTTGCAACTTTGGCCCTTGTGTATGTGCACTTTTGACAATTGATATTTGCACTTTTGCACTTGGGCTTGAATATAGGCTTTTGGGCTTCTTTTAGGTTTTATTCATTATTAAAATAAGAACTCAAGGCCTGCACACAATAAATCACAAAATATTAATAAATGTGCAGAATTATATGAATAAATATGAAAATGTGATGGTAAATATGATGATAAAAATGGACTTTTTACTACCAATCAGTCCTCAGATCTGAAAACAATCACGCTAACTAGCTTGCCAATCTGGGGCAGCCATAGAGTTCCAGTTCAGGCATGAATCCCCGTCAAGCACATCGTCAATCCGAGCATTTAGAAACTAATCGGAGAGATCTTTGCTTTGATACCTCACTGGGATGGAGGGACCCCATCATCACCTTCCTGATGGATAGAACACTTACCGACAAAAAGGCATAGGCATTAAAGCTCCAACACTTGGCCTCTAGGTATATACTCCTCAGGGATACCTTATACAAGAAATCCTATTCTCGCCTCCACTCAGACCCGTATTTGAGATGTCTCAGTCCAGACGAAGCTTGGAGAGTGATGCAGAAAATTCATGACGGCGATTGTGGGAACCATGTGGGAGGACGCTTTCTCACCCACAACGCCATCAACCAAGGGTACTACTAGCCCAAGATGTACAATGATGCCAAGAATTATATGAAAAAATATCCACAATGTCAAAGGTTTGCTCTGGTGTCAAAACAGACTGAGTACCAACCTCCACACTTTACGCAGCCCTTGGCCCTTCATGCAATAGGGACTAGACGTAGTAGGGTCGCTTCCCCAAGCACAACCCCAGTTACAATTTTTTATGGTATGCACCGACTACTTCACCAAAGGGATCGAGGCAGTGCCACACTCTGAAGTCACCAGGAAACAGATTGTCAAGTTCCTTTGGTGGAATATACTGTGCCGCTTTGGGCTCGCCCACACCATTATCTCTGACAACAGAACGAACTTCGCCAGCAATCAAGTGGTGAGTTTTGTGACAAGTAACACATTGATTCTCCTCACTCTATTACCCTCAATGAAACAGCCAGGCCAAAATCAGCAACCGCACCATCCTTGACAACCTGTGCAAAATTCTGGGCAAAGCTAAAAGAAAATGGGCAGAGAAACTCCCCAGAGTGCTTTGGGCTTACAGGACACCAAACATGTCTTGACCGGCGAAAACCCATTCTCGTTGGCGTACGAAAAGGAAGCGATCATCCCTTTCGACATCAGCGCGCCAACACTGCGAGTGGAAGGGGTAGTCTAGGACCAGAACGACACCCTACTTCATCTGATGCTAGATCACTCAGAGGAAAGGCAACAACAGGCCCAAATTCGTATTATGGCCATCAATAGCAAGTCCGGGCCATGAACCACAAGAAGATAAAGCCTCAAAATTTTCAAATCGGAGACATAGTTCTGAAGTGCATGATTTAGAGCACATGACAAAGGGATCAAGGAAAACTGGGACCCAATTGGGTGGGCCCTACAAAATCGTCTCTCGGGGAGGCAAGGGTTCAGTCACCTTGGCTGATCAGGATGGGAACCAACTCAATAAGCAATGAAATTCTCTTCACTTGAAGCGATATTATGTGTAAGCAATTATGTTCACTGAAAAGATCATTTTCTGCTATCTCCATCGCATTTCATCCAACACCGATATCTGCCCCAAGCATTGTGCTCATTCTATACCACTTATATGGGTCTTCACCCTAATAGTGACCCTGCATAGGGCTTCTTGAAAGATGGAGGCTCGTCCACGTTGGATGCTCAGAGCCAGCCTATAATGGGATATACCCCTAGGAGGCCAGAGCATGTCAATCGTCTATATGAGTCTTCACCTTAATGGTGATCTTTCGAGGGGCTTCCTGAAAGATGGAGGCTTGCTCATATTGGATGCTTGGAGCTATCCTATAATAGATTATATCCTGATAGCTGCCCGAGCAGGTCAACCACCTCTATAGGTCTTCACCTGACAGTGACCCTTTGGGGGGCTTCTTGAAAGATTGAGGCTCGCCCACATTGGATACTCGAACCCAGCCTATAATGGTATATACCCTGATGGCCGTCCGAGCAGGTCAACCACTTATATGGGTCTTCACCCTGACGGTGACCCTGCGGAGGGCTTCCTAAAATATGGAGGCTCTCCCACGTTAGGTGCTCCGAGTCAGCCGATAAAGGGATATACCCTGATGTCGTCCGAGCATGTCAAAAGAATATATGGGTCTTCACCCTAACGGTGACCCTTCGGGAGGCTTCCTGAAAGACGGAGGCTAGCCCACATTGGATGTTCGGAGCCAAACTATAATGGAATATATCCTGATGGCCGCTCGAGTAGGTCAACTGCCTATATGGGTCTTCACCCTAATGGTGATCCTTGGGGGGCTTCCTGAAAGACAAAAGCTCGCCCATGTTGGATGCTCGGAGCCAGCCTATAATGGGATATACCCTGATGGCCGTCCGAGCAGGTCAACTGCCTATGTGGGACGTCACCCTGATGGTGACCATTCAGGAGGCTTCTTGAAATACAGAGGGTCACCCTTATTGGATGCTCTGAGCTAGCCTATAATAGGATATGCCCTGATGTCCGCTAGACAGGTCAATCGCCTATATCGGTCTTCACCCTGACGGTGACCCTTCAGGGGGCTTTCTCAAAGATGGAGGCTCGTCTATGATGGATGCTCGAAACCAGCCTATAATGAGATATACCCTGATGGCCACCCGAGCAGGTCAACCACCTATATGGGTCTTCACCCTAACGGAGACTCTTTGGGGGCCTTTCTGAAAGACAGAGGCTCCCTTATATTGAATGCTCAGAGCCAATATATAATGGGATATAGCCTGATGGCTACCTGGGCAGTCAACCACTTATATGGGTCTTCACCCTGATGGTGACCCTTCGAGACGCTTACTAAAAGATGGAGGCTCGCCCAATTGGATACTTGGAGCCAGCCTATAATGGAATATACCCTGATGACTGCTCGAACAGGTCAACTGCCTATATAGGTCTTCACTCTGATGGCGACCCTTCGAGGGGCTTTCTGAAAGATAAAGGCTCGCCTACATTAGATGGTCGGAGCTAGCCTATAAAAGGATATACCCTGATGGCTGCCTGAGCAGGTCAACTCCCTATAGGTCTTCACCCTGATGGTGACCATTCAGGGGCTTTTTGAAAAATGAAGGCTCGCCCATGTTGGATGCTTCGAGTCAGCCTATAATGAGATATACTCTAATGGCCGCCCAATTAGGCAAACACCTATATTGGTCTTCACCCTAACGGTGACCCATCAGGGGCTTCTTGAAAGACGAAGGCTCGCTCATATTGGGTGCTCGAAGCCAGCCTATAATGAGATATACCCTGATGGTCGCCTCAGCATGTCAACTGCCTATATGAATCTTTACCCTGATGGCATCCCTTGGGAAGCAACCTGAAGGATCGAGGTCTGCCCACATTAACCATTCAGAGTCAGCATATAATAGGACCCACTTCGAGGGTCTCCCGAGCGAGTCAACAGTCCATCTACAACCAACATGATAACACAACCTAGAAGCCGGGAGGTCCCCCCACCCAGGTAAGCACTTGCCGGTACCATCGAGGAACGAATCCCATTTGGGAACTACATTCCAAATCATTCCAAGTATTTAGGAATCAGAGCGGCTCCCAGAGCAGGCACAATAATGAGTCAAATCTCAAATCTTAAAACAAAGCAAGATCTAAATAACACATTGTTAAAAATTCTCCGCTTTATTATAAAAATTTTCAATTACATCCATCCAAGTACAAAGTGTGAATAGTTTTAACAAGAGTAATACAAGTTCTGAATTTGCATGATTGTATTCTTGCTGAGCGAAAAAACAGTGATGCTTATTGTCGTGCCCCCAACTGCGTCCTGGTGATGGCTCCTAAGCAAATAATCCACCATGTCCAGATGAGCGACGATATTGAGAACTCCTAGGAAGTTGCCAGCAGAGAGACCTCGCCCGAAATGCAAAGGAGGATACTAATGCCATGACTGTAACTCCGAAGTGGAGACAGATAAAGAGGCAGCACCCCATAAGAGCACAGATGATCGATCCCTAATACCAGAGCTGATGTCGAATGCCCTTATGCTCCCTGCTCTATGTTTGTTGCAAGAAAAGAACGGGGGGTCAAGTCCCAAACTTCTGCCTGGTCAGTTCTGGCCAAAGGCCAGACGTGCAGACCAAGAAGAAAATAGGACATTTCTTGTCCATCCCGACAGCTGAGCCTCGACATAAGAAATGAACCTACTTGATGAGCCCATCACAAGAACTGAAACTCCTTGATAAACAGACTCCTAAATATCAAGAGCGCAACAGCCATCACCATCCTCTGCTCCTTCTTTCCCCACCGAATGAAGAATGGAGGAGACATTACCACCCGCAGAACAGTGCAAGATTTTTGCAGTGAAGCAGCTCCGATCTCCTAAAGATTTTCACTTATAGAGAAAAAAGAAGCCTTAGCGTCAATCATTCAAGATTCTAATCCCCAAAGAAGATGAAAAGCCACTCGATCAGCGGTGCATACGTGTCACGATGGTTCAGATCAAAACGACCACGCCGGATATGCGTACCTTCCTCGAGAGCCTCGATTCCTCAAAAAGGGGCAGTTAATTGACCAATGTTGCAGAGGATGTAACGCACATGTAGAGCAGCATATGCCACTGCAAGAAGAAACTTGAATCGACAACAATTGACACATGTCCAAACACAAAATTTCTATTTGTTTCTCTCTCTATCAGGGCCCCCGGGAACTTATAACGCCCGAGGAAAGTTCCTAACCCCTTTCAAGAAACAAGAGAGCAGAGGGGGCATCTATAGTGTTCACTTTCTAACCCGCCTGAGATCACACGTGTCTATCCAGCCTCCAAGGGATGTGCGACGCTTTCAAAACATCTAATTCAGAGTTTTCGCCCAATTCAAATTTCAAGCTGATCGGGTAATTAGAAGAAGAGATAAATTCAGTTATGAAAGATATCCATCTTTAAGCCCAATCATCATCCAAATAAGGTAGTTAGCCCTGGGGGATGATTCATCCACATCTATAGTAAGGCACGGACCACCAAATAGGGATGGACTATCTCTTATTTCGATTCGAACCAGGATCTTGAGCTCAACTGCCATAAGGTAAGGAACTTTAATATTCAAACTGAGGGGACTCTCTACTCTTATCTTTTATATGTGATCTATATAAATAATAGATTCCTCCTAACATGGAGGGGATTAGGAATTGAATCCCGAAACCCTAGCACACCAGAGATGCCCACTTGAAATCACCATTATTATAGTGAAATTCTCCTTTCTCTCTCCCCCCATGATATTTTTTCTTTCGGGTTTTCTACGTAAGTTCTGTGTTTGCGATTACTTTATGTGATTTGATTATACCCACTATATTATTTTGGTGTGTGGACTGATTCCTTAGAAATCTGCCCACAACATAGCCCTTCCTCTAATGTGCTGCAGAAAAGCTCAATATTTTCTAAGAAACTCAAGAAAAAAACATGAAAAATATAAGTTTCACCTGACATAAAACTTTGGTCTAATTCTCCCATTGAAATTTTGTAAATATACAATCTCCAATGAAAGCTAAATATATGAATTTCGTCTCAAATAAGAAGATGTCTTCCAAGGGAGTTTTGAATTTTAAATAGAAGAATAAAAATGAAAAAAAGAGGAGGATGATAGAAGGGAAATTGATCTCTGATTGAGGTTTTACTTGCGCACAAGAATACAGAATTTCAGAACTTAGAATAAAGAGTGCATGTAGTCAATACTACCGCGATAGCAAGTGGCTATGCGGGTCGTGATCCACAAGGAGGGAATAGCGATGGAAGTTTTTTTTAGCAAGTTCTCTTTTAAGTTACATTCAATGGTTAAAGATCTTCTTTTAGTTCTTGAAAAGAAAAAGAAAAAGAAGTTAAAGTTAAGTTAAAAAGAAAGTGGTAGATTGAGAAGGTGAAAAAAATAGAAAATAGATATTTATAAAGAAATTGAAGAGAGTGATAAAAGAGTTGGGTGTTGATGGTGTTGGTGATCTAAACTAAAGAATTAAAGAAAAGAAAGAAAAGCTCAAAGAAATACTTACCTCCTCTGGTTGATGAACCTAAAACCCTTGCATTTTTTACCTTACTTCGGAGGCGATCAACGCATAACCCATAAGATCGAGCTCAGTCCCCATTCGCATTACATCATCAAGACGAACAATATTGAAATGATTGAAATTGAGGAGAAGAACATCATCATGAAATATCGGTGGCACTCACACAAACATGGCTATATTGATGCTTCTAAGTTCACTTAGATAATGATCAAAACCAAAAGAGGAAAAGTAGAAATAGAAGAAGAACATATAAATAAGAAAAGCATGAAGATGTTACCTTTGATTACTTGTAGAAATAATGAATGAAAGGAGAAGGTTACATCGGTGCCACTCTCAACATAAGTCTCTCTCTCTTACTTACATGAATCTCAGTCTAACCTATGCTTATAAAGAAATAAAAAATTATATAAAAAGAAAATAAAAACCTACAATAAAAAGAATGAAAAACTGGCATAAAATCTATCTCTACATGGTCGTTCTTTTTTGCCTTTGAGATTACAGATATTTATAGGAGAAATGCAGAGGGTAGAGAAGTATAAAGATAAGGGAAGCTGGCTATTTCTGAATTTGAATCCTTCCCTTATCTCCAAACTTGATTTGATGTGGATATTTAGTTCTGATCTATACCTTATTGACATATTGATTGCTAAGTATAACTTATCAAATGACAGAATTAGAAATAATGATCAACTTAAGAGTTATAGCCTGTTAAGTCCTCTTTCTGGATCCACTTGAATCATCAGATTTGAGTTCTGACAGCGAAAGTTATGATTCAAACATTAAAATGTATCCAGCCAGAATCCGAGTCAAAATTGCTTCATCTCATCCGTTGATTTTCTCTCTATCCATTTATCTCTTTGGATTTGGACTCTTATTTGACGTTATTCTCAGTTGATCTTTACCTTTAACTATTTGATTCATCAAAAACTGAATTTAATCAACTAGATTTGGGATCATCCTCCTCTAACCAAATAGATCTAGTTAAATCTGAATTTAATTGATATTCATTTAATTTTATCCTCTTTCTCTCCATGATTATCTTCTACAAAATAGACATTTAAGATAAGAAATTTAGCAGATTTATTACATGATAAATGTGGATATGTAATAAAGAATAATGTAATAAATGTATGCAGTCAATTTCTCATCTAATTAAAAAGCAAATAAGTCTTTTGGCTCAAAATTAATAATGTTAACTAATGATATCAACTTCCAAACCATTAATTATACCTTAGAAGGATTCACTAATGAATTATATGATAAAGGTAATTCTTTGAATTTAGTTAAAAAAATTTTTTAGGGGGAGCGGGGGCCAGTTAAGAAAAACAAAAACAAAACGAGAAAGGAACAAAAATAGAAAGCATACATAATTATCACGTAATTCCCAGTGGATGTTGGGGATCATCCACAAGCACATCATCCTCGTCCAAGTCGTCTAGCAGGGCCAAATTAAACTTTAGTTTAGAGAGCGCAGCTAGCTTGGGATAGTCATTAAGATGATTACTTTTGATTATTTACCGAGTTTAATCACTTTTGTGGAGGGCTTTGAGATTGCAGGGAAATGACATTTGAGTGGAGCCGCCTATTCCTTCCCCTTCTTCTTCAAAGTATTCCTGGAGGAGTCAGGATAAAATTAACCTATCTGAAGGAGATTAAGACCAACAATAGTCACACAAACCTTGGTCATCGCGTCTTCTGGGGTCAGAAACGAAGAAGAAGAACTTTGTTATCCCATAGAAGTGTTTGTGATAGACCAAATAGGAGTCAAAATTGTAACCTCGACGGAGCCTCCCTGCTGCTCCCTAAAGATCTCCCTGCTTCTAGTGGAGGAGAAAGTGCTCGCTCATAATCTATTTGATGGATTGAAGAAGAAGAGTCAAGGGCTAGGTTTATATCCAAAGGGCCCATAGGCCCGACCAAATAATAACCCCACCAAGCTATTGGGTTTTTTTTCTCTAGGCCTTTCAGCCCGTTAACCTAGATCGAAGCCTAGTATGGAGGTTGTGGGCCAAGCTACCTAGCAGAATAAGCAGGAGCCTAATTTGAAGAGCCCACGAGAGAGACAATAGCAGCAGCAGGGGAAGAAGCGAGGGTTTTGGGAAGCGGCGCGGCTGAATCAACCCTAGGCTGTCACCGTCATTACTGAACATGGATCCATGGTGTGGAAGGGTATTACATCATCAGCAGAAGGGACGACAACCACAGGAACCATCTCGAAGCCAATATTGCATATTTATCATCACATTTTCATATTATTTGTTTAATAAACTCTGCTATTAATTATCTTTATGTCTAATTATTTGCAGGGCCTTTACTAAATGAAAGAGAAGAGAAAAGGAGTCCAAAATCCCACTGAAATTCAGATTAAATAAAAATCAAGGATGAGGGCAAATGTTCAGTTGAAGAGCAGAGCTAACTAGAGAGATAACACCAAATGAAAACCGGTTAATTTCGGATTTTTATGAATCCATTTCGGTTAGCTGAAGATCAACACTGATATCGTCAAGTCTAGAGCTCAAATCGAGAAACCTATTGGATCAATGGATGAAATATCAAAACTAGGACCTGCACCCCCCTGGGTGTGACCACCTGGCCATACCCAGGCCACAGAAATGCATACAAGTCACCTCCTATCTTCAGACGCTCTCTCCCATTGTATTTTTGCTATAAATACCTGCAACTTCTGAAGTCAGATGGAACGATTCAGTAGAGAGGATAGGTTAAGTTGTACTTTAGTTTGTAACATAGGTTTTTACTTTTTATTTGTGTAATTTTATTTTTTATGTAACGAGATTAGAGAAGAGTTTCATAGAGGAATGAGAATGAAGCTTGTGTAGAGAGTGACATCGGTGTAAGTTATTCTTCTTTTCTTCCATTTTTACTTTATTGAATGAAAGTTACATTTTTATGTTCTTCTTCTCTTACGCTTCTTTTATTGGATTCGGTGATAATCCAAATGAAACCTATAGCATCAAACCTGCCTTGCCATTGAAAGTGCCCTTGATGTCTTATGGTAATGGATAACTGCTCCATTATTAGTTTAGTTTGCCCCTTAATTCACAGCATAGATCGAGAATGGGGAAGATCCTATTTGTCATGCTTTGCTCACCTTCAAGGCGAGGTAAGTCTCTGCCAAGGATTCAAGATAAGTCATCAACCGAAAGAGGTAAGTAAGTACTTCTAGGGTTTTGCTTCTTTTCTTTTAATCTTTAGTTTTAATTACCACCAATTACAACTCTTTACTAGTTTCACTTTCTTTGTATAAACTTATTTTTCATTTTCTTCACCTTCTCGATCTATCACTTTCTTCTTAACTTAACAATTGATTCTTTTTCTTTTTCTTTTTCTTTTTCTTTTAAAGAACAAAGAAGACTTTTAACCATTTTAAGTGAATTAAAGAGAACTTACAACACACTTCTATCGCTAGTCCCTCTTTATGGATCATGACCTACATAGCTACTTGCTTTCACGGTAGAATTGAGTACCTTGCACTTTACTCTTAAGTTCTGAAATTCTGTATTTTTTTATGTAGGTAAAAACTCAATCAAATTTTGGCGCCATTGCCGGGGAGGGATAGTAAGTAGCTCTTTTTTATTTACTATTTTGGTTAACTTTCTTCTCTGTTCTTATGTATAGGAGGGACATCAAGAAAATTTTTATTACTGTGGATATATAAATGGCCCTGGACTCTGTTCAAAAAAGTAGAGCCCAAAAGCCCTCAGATTTGTCGTGTCCCCGTGGTATTTTTGTGAACTACTAACCTGTATTTTTTTTAGGTTGGTTGAATTGTAAAGTTAACATTTCTGCAGCTATTTATTTTCTTGTTTAACTCACTGTACATACTTTTCTAACCTCAATAGTAAATTATTATTTGTAGATGCTAAAAAACATTTAGACTTGCATTTAGGCACGTGTTTATTTTGTTACATTTTCTATTTACTATTGAAGAGTGCTGGAGGCAAGATATGTGTGCATAGCATTTAGTATAAAGTTCATTCTTGTATGAAATATTGCTAGAGCATTACTTTTTTGCTATATACTTGTATACTGCACTAAACTGAATTAAGAACTTGTCCTATAAATAAAATAAAGTGGGAAAGTTATTACCTCTCTTAGCCCACAAACAATCTCCTCACTCACTAACTCAAGCCTAATTTAAAACTGAGTTGACATTGGCCCTAGGGACATCTCAGACTTAATAGGAGACTGACCTAAAGAGGAGTTGATTAGAATTTGACTCTTACCAAATCAGTGTCAAAGGTTGGGGATTGAGAGGCGAAACCTCGAAGAATAGTGGTTTGGCATAATTAGGTCCATTTCTTAAGCACAGATACCTCCCACTGCTCTTTCCCCTACCTACCTGACTAATTTGTGTTTAGATTCTGTAATATACCCCCATAGACAGTCTAACCAGTTAGGAGTCATCTAGGTCTAAGATCTACCGTAATTTAGGCTATATTTTTCTTTGTTTGCTTGTTTATTTGTTTGTTTGTTTGTTTTTATTTTTATTTTTGACATCTTGGTGATATGGATTATAATTAAAATTATTCCTATGCAAATAGTGATCAATACTTTACCCCGACCTCTTTTAACTCAGATATTATCAACCCAGCATGCTATAACTTTAACCATACAAGTATGCCAGATTGGTCTTATCCGTATCAATATATGCTCCAGTCCCAATATTATGAATAAGACTGAAACAATCATCATCACTCTTCATAGAGTCGATGGGAATACAACTCCCCAGAGTCATATGGTCAGCCACTTTACCAACATCCAGTTTCATATACCCCTTTTTCCGAACAACCAATAGAAGAACCAATTGACTGAAAAAAGAGGATGGAAGCCTTACAAGAGCTCGAGCGGTGAATTCAAAATTTAGAAGACCTGAAATCCCATCAAAATATTCAAATCCAAGATTCTTACTTAATTTTTCAAGTCCCACAACAAGAAGAACATACCGACTTAGAAAAGAGTATGAATTCATGATTCAATCTAAAGCGATCCTTTCGATATGATAGAAGTAAGACTTAGTCGATTACAAAACATGCGTAGGAATGAGAAAACTCTCCCTACACAATCTTTCATTATTCTCAACACTTCTAACTATATTGATGAAAACTAAGAATCATAGTATCTTGAAGACTTTGACCAAGATTCAATTTCACCACAAAATCTTGAACTTGACCAATATCACTCCATTAACAAATTGGCAAGTTTTCATTTCAATGAAATTGAATTTGAACATGAATATGACGCCGACCCACAACTTTATGATTCAATTCTAATTTTTGAATCTATATTGACTCTGATATCCGTACCCAAGTTAAACCCATTTCCCGATCCAGCATTAATTTCTGTATCCATAGATTTTGAAATTGAACCATCTCTTTTCGATGTCACATTTCATTAATGGGAAAAGAATGTGAAATTAAATTCTTTGATAACTCTTGAACTAAAATCGACTCTCGAACCCAAAATTGATTTTTTCAAGTTACTATTGGATCCCGAACTTTTCATTTCAGAGTCCAAATCATCCATTCCACAAAACCACATTCTTTTGTTGGACCAAGATACTAACCATAATGACTCAGTGATGATTTTTCAAGATTGGTCATGTAAAAAGAATAATTTTCATGATAAGATTTTGCATGATCCTATTCATATTGGAGATTGTAAATATGTAAATAGAAAAGAGGTCAATAAAGGTGAGTTTTGTGAACCACCATATTATCTTGATTGGGTAGCAATACTTGGCCCAATTCGATTACCACTAGAACCACCACCTTAAGATAATATTATCCTTTCCTTTCTTTTTTCGTGCATTTATGCATTTATGTATTCATTCATACATTGAGGATAATGCATGAGATATGTTTGGAGAGGGTTCTAATATAACATGTGTTTTTCTTTTAATAAAAAATTAACAATTTCTTTGCTTTTAAAAAACTTTTTGAAAAGAGAAATAATATTTTGACCTATTCTTGTAAGAAATTAAGTTAATTTTAAGGAATAGGAGAATCATAATTAGAATTTCTTATACTTGATCAAAATAAGATTATTTATTTGGTTTCTAGAGTTAAGAAGAAAATTTGAAAAAGTAATTTAGTCTTGATTTTTATCTTGATGAAATATGCATACTTTATACACTTACACGCTTAGAGTTCAAAAATAAAGATTCTTATGTCTTATAATATATATATATATATATATATATATATATATATATATATATATATATATATATATATATATATATATATATATATATATATATGTTGGCCCAATGGCCTTCCACTCTAGTTTTGATGATGATCAACACTCATGTAGTTATATTTACTAATATTCTTGTGTTTCTAAGTTTCAGATCATTAACAGGATATTAGTTGGTGATTAGCTTTAACAAGATGATTAGAAGCTTATCATGGTGATTCCGGTGCCAAAGCTTAAAGATCATACCTTTGCACTTGGAGAATCACGGAGTTTTGGAGCAAGTCTACTTGAAGATGAAGATCGTCAAGAAGACTTAGGTATCCTAATTTAGATAGAGTTTTTAGATCCATTTGTAAAGCTTAGTTTAGTTGATATGCTCAAGTGCACAAAACACACACGTTTCATGATTTGGTTTTTAGTTTTCATGAATAGTTTATCAAAACAAGTTTAAATTGATATATGTATAGTTGCTTCATTCTATACATGCATGCTTAATTTTTTAAACAAACTTATTTTGACTATCCTATTCATGTTTTGGAAAATTCTAGTTTGATAAAATACAAGTTTTGTTTTTGATAAAATTGGCAAGACACAAAAATGAATTGATATGATTGATATATGTCTTGAAATTTTTATCACAAGTTTGGTTATCAAAGTAAAATGATAAAACAAGTTTTAGAAAAACAATTTTTTAGAAAAACAGTTTTTATTGTGATTAAAACTATTTTTTAGATTTACTGTGATTTTATAGGATTTTTATTGAGTGAAAAGACCTATTTTCAAATCCCGTATCTGTGCAGTTCTGCACTGTGCCTGCCAGGCCAGTACGGTCGACCGGACCGGTCGACCGCACCAAGGGCCGGTCGACCGGGCCGGTCGACCGATGTGCACAGACGTGCACGTCTGTTAGGCACAGTGGACGGTCGACCGGACCGGTCGACCGGGTTGAGAGCTCTGCTCTCGGGAATTTTCGGTCGACCGGACCGGTCGACCGCTGCTGCCCAACGGTCACATTTTTGACCGTTGGCGGTCGACCGGGCCGGTCGACCGGCAGTTAGTCAGACTGCCACATCAGCCTAACGGCTAGTTTTTCCTAGGGGCTATATATACCCCATTTCTCCATTGTTTTGAACAAGAATTTTTGAGCTAAAAATTTTCAGTTTTCTGAAGAGTTTTAAAAGAGTTTTTAAGTCAAAAAGATTTCATCTTATTTGTTTTTGGGTTTTTGGAAAATCAAAGAAAGCTAGGGTTTTGGGAGATTGTTTTGTTTTTCATTTTCTAACATTTACAAGTGATTTCCCAAATAGTTTTTCTTTGTTGCTGGTTTCCAAAAACACCTTGTTTCCACACTTGAGCTATCACCTATCCTAAACTATTAGGATCTTGTTTTTGTGGAAAAAGAAAAGAGAAAAAGAAAGAGAAGAGTTTGAGGTTGTTTGTTGTAAACCTCTAAGTTGTACACCCTTATTCTTGTTGTATCCCTCTTCGGTAGAGGTGATCGGGTGATTGGTTTGTGAGCCTCTTAGGTAGAGGTGTTTGTTGTTGTTGGCTACGGGCCGTATCCCTCTTCGGTAGAGGTGGATTGTGGTTGTATAGCCTCGGTGGCTTTGTAAGGTTGAGAGAGGAGTTTGGTACTCCTATAGTGGATTGGGAAATCCTACACGGTGGTGTAGGCGGGGATGTAGAGTTGGGTACTCGAACCTCGAAACAAATCTTTGTGTTAGCGTTTGATCCATTGTCTCTCTAACCCTTACCCTCTTTACATTGTGCAAAGCATCATACTCATCATCATATCATACTTGCTTGTGTTGAGCATTGATTCATTCATATCATATATTGCTTGTGTTGTGCCTTGCATTTCTTATTGTCATATCTATTATATGCTTGGCTTGATTGTGTGTATTTCATATTGCTTGGATTGCTTGTGTGTGTGTGCCTAACTTATACTCATCCAACAAGAGCTTCACATAGCACCTCAACCCATATCAAGGGGAATCAAGGGGAGTTAGTCCAGAGCCTCGCAAGGGGAATTCGGCTACACTTGTTGTATTGTATTAGTTTGTGCATAATTTGCATTAGCTTCCGCATTTAGCGCACTTAATTTGCATTTAGTTTCTTAGATTAGCACTTTCACCTATTCACCCCCCCTCTAGGTGTTTTTCAATTGGTATCAGAGCTAGTGCTCCTGATACTTAGGCTTAACATCCTAGGAGTGAGATCCATTTGCTTGCTAATCTTATTTGCAATTGTTTGCTTGTTTGCACACATATAGTTTACCATGGACTTCATGACCCCACCTAGCTATGATCCTTCCAACATTGATGTTTGGAAGTATAGGATGTCCATGTACCTAAAGACCCTAGGTTTGCATGTCTTCCTTGCCGCCACCAAGAGATGTTATCTTGGTGATTGTAATCATATAGGGGCCAATGCACAAGCCCTAGAGGCCATTAGAAGCACTCTTCCTAAAGATTATCTCTTATGTGTTTCTAACTTTGATTCCGCCTTTGCAGTGTGGAACAAATTGACAACAACCACCACCACCTCGGAGCTTCAAGTTCAAATTCAAGAAGAGGAATCTAGTGGAGAATCCGATCCACAATGCTTCATGGTCCAAGGGAATGACTCCCTTGAGGTACATTCGGAATCCCACCTAGATAGTAATGATTGTGCTAGTTCTTCAAATGATTATGTTGATCCCCATGCCTTAAATGAAGAACTATCTATTGTGTGTGAAAAGTTAATAGAAAAATATAACGTGTTGAAAAAGAAAGTCTAGATATTGAAAAAGAAAATAGATGTTTGCATTCTAGACTTGATTGTGTTTTGCAAAAGAAAGTTGAGGCCTATAATGAAAGGGATTCATTGAGATCTCAATTGGAACTTGCTTTAAAAGAAAATAAATTTTTAAAGTCTAAAAATGATTGTGAAACTCTTTTGAAGAAAAATGAAAATATGTCTTCTAAAGTTGATTTTGTTTTAAAAGAGAATGTTGCTTTGAAAAACAAAATCATTTCTATTTCAAATGAGTTGAATGTTTGTTTAGATAAGAATATTGTTTTGCAAAATAAAATTGATGCACATGTTTGCCATGCTAGTGTAGCTCCTTCATCTAGTCTATCTAATGCATGTACCTCTTCTTCTAGGATCAATGATGATATTTGTATGTTAAAGAAGAGAATAGATTGTTTGGGCTCCACTATGAGCCAATGTGCCATGAACCACACACGCTTGGAAACCTTGGTTCGAAAGAAACAAGTTCCATCCTCTATGCATGCACACCCATCACGGCATACACATGCTTCACACGGACACCATCAACACAAGTATGCTCATGTGTACACATGTACACATTGTGGCCGAAAAGGCCATCTTGCTAAATTTTGCTATGATCGTTTACATGTTGAAAATTTAGCCAAGAAGTTTGTTTGGGTTAGAGAAGGGACTAACCCCCATGGACCCAACAAGAAGGTATGGGTACCAAAGACCACCACCCCTAAAGTTTTTGATGTAGGTGTGGGCTCTCACATGATGTGAGAGTGTTAGCACCTTGGAGTGGATGCGTTCCGGACTTCATGAAAATCAAATTGGATGCATCACTTTCAAGGGAAGATTTGGTGGAGATGACCACCATGTTTTGGAGACAAGGAGAGTTGCTTCTTCGGTTTTGGTAACAATCCTTTACTCCCATTTATTGTTTACATGCTTTCCATGTTTTAATGTTTATAGCATGTTTTTGATGTCTATGGACTAGTATGTTCATTCCATGTTTATTAGATCCTTGACATACATGTATAGTATTTGAGATACACATGCTTATTTGATTCACATTTAGTGTTCTCACCGTTTGTTTAGCTATAATGTACATCATGAATCTATTGCATGTGAATTTACATAGTAATCATGTTTTAGTTCTTATGATGTTGATTTCTAGCTTGTTTTGATATTCCTTGTGGTTATGACATGTTTAAATGTGGATTTTGTCAAAACTTGTGTTATACATGTACAAATAGTGAGTTACATTTGTTTTATATGCAATTGAACTTCATGCTCATTTGTATTCACTATATGTACACGCATGAGCTAGTTTTGATGATTCGTTTATTTATACTTGTTATACCTATTTGCATGTATATGTAGTTTAAAATTCAAATAAAAGAATTTTGATGAATTTTGTATGTGTTTTAGTTAGAAATATGGTATTCGTGTTTGTTTTGATGCTCAATGATTTGAATATATGTTTAAGTGTTAGTTTTCATTAAGACTAGTTATATACTTGTACATAGAGTGGGTTACAAATAAATCTATATATGTTTGGGTTTGAATGCATATTTGTACCCATTAGATGTGCTAGTATAGTCTAGTTTTGATGATTCATACATTTCAAACTTGTATTCCATTTTTGGATTTGTTTTATGATTGTGTGTTTCACTTCATGTATATGTGTATTTTGCCAAACTTGAAGATATACATGTATACCCCTTGAGTCATTTGCCTTTCATGCAAATATCTATTATGGACTCAAAGTGTGTTTAGGGATATGTATGTATACTTCATGTTTGACAATTCATACATATACCTTGAAATGAAATTTGTTGTGATAAAGATTTAGTTTTTCATGTTTTCATGTATTTGTGTTTAACTTCATGTATATGTCCATCTTATACAAACTATTGACCATACATGAGTATCCTTTTTGAGCCACGTGCCTTCATGCATATACCTTTGTGGACTCGTTATGTTTTGGATATGTATGTATACTTTAGTTTGTATTAGACATACATATGCCTTGAAGATTAGATAGTTTTGATGATTTCGTGTTTTAAGGAATAATTGAGCTTATTGTCAAATTTTCATGATTATGATCTTCATATTTTATTTTTACACTCACATTTATTGCTTTCTCATGTTTTGTTTTCATGAGTCTTATTTATGCCTAATTGAACTTGAGTGTTTAATATGATGTGGATTTCATGTTTATGAAAAATAATTTTGCTTTATTCCTTACTTGAAGGATTTCGTACTAGTTAACAAGTTTTTCCATTTAACTAGTTGCGATATTCTTCATATGGTAGAGATTTTCAAACAAAACCAAATTTTCAAATCTATTTTTGAAAACCCCTACCTTCTAAGGGCGGTAGGATGGGAGATCATGTTCATGTATGCCCTAAATTGAAAATCTTTAAAACTTGAATTATGATTGGGTGGTAGATAATATGATGTATACACTTGAACTTATTGTTATGTCAATTGGTATCATTGAACTCTTTCAATTGGTATCATTTTGATCTTCTTGTATACTCATATATGTTTTGTATGTATGTATGCTTTAAATTTCAAGTATATCAATTTCTATTGGTATCTATTTTTCATACATATATATGTTTGTGTTTATGCTAGTGCTTGAGTTTCAATTTTGTTTAAATTGATTACTTTTAAATTGTTATCAAGACTATGCATGACTTTAGTTTGTATTTCATAAAGGGGGAGAAAATTTGATTTTGTATTTCAATTGGTATTTGTACTCCCACACTTTATGATTAAAAGTTGTTATTTTGAACATATGATATCAACATCAAATTTGTTTATATATTTTCAAAATGAAATATATTCTTACAATTGGTATCAAAATTTGTGTTTAGACATTCAAAATTTGTTATGTTAATTACAATTGGTATCTCAAAATGTTGTTTAAAGAAAATATTCAAAGTTTTGATTTGTATTTCCTATATGCAAGGAGAGCTTAACATCTCTCTTACATATAGATTCATGTTGAGTATATTATAAATTGAGGAGCTTGACAACTCTTCTTTATATGATATACGTGTGTAGGGGAGCTTCACATCTCCTCTTATGCATTACATAATATGTGTTATGTGAATTGGGGCTTGTCATCCCTTCTTCATGTGATGCATATGTGTAGGGAAGCTAACTTAGCGTCTTCCTCTTCATGAATGTATATAGCATATAACATTTATTGATCTTTGTTTATTGGTATCAAGATGCTTCATTGACATATTTTTAATTGTTATCATGTTTGTAGTCACCCCTTATTGACTTTGTTTTTGTTTTAGACAAAAAGGGGGAGAACATTGTTTGTATTATTTTGATTGACAAAAAGGGGAGAAAGATTTTTACCCCTCATTTTATCTATGGTTTTGATTGTTTACCCCTTTGTTGATGATTGACAAAAAGGGGGAGAAAGATTTATGAAGTTTTATATGCATGCTTATGTTTATGCATATATTATGTTTTAATCTCAAGAATATTAAGTTTAATTGATATAGAGTTTGCTTTGTAATTGGTATCTAGAGCTTATTTTGTTTTGAATATTCCATTTGATATCTAGAACCATTTATTGTTTATGCATACGCATGTTTCATGTTTAACATTCATTGCATATATTTATTGTTTATCCCTATGCATGAGTTAAGGGGGAGCTTCCTTGAAGCTTATCTTTAATCCATGCATATATAACTCCATGAGTTTTGTCATCATCAAAAAGGGGGAGATTGTTGGCCCAATGGCCTTCCACTCTAGTTTTGATGATGATCAACACTCATGTAGTTATATTTACTAATATTCTTGTGTTTCTAAGTTTCAGATCATTAACAGGATATTAGTTGGTGATTAGCTTCAACAAGATGATTAGAAGCTTATCATGGTGATTCCGGTGCCAAAGCTTAAAGATCATACCTTTGCACTTGGAGAATCACGGAGTTTTGGAGCAAGTCTACTTGAAGATGAAGATCGTCAAGAAGACTTAGGTATCCTAGTTTAGATAGAGTTTTTAGATCCATTTGTAAAGCTTAGTTTAGTTGATATGCTCAAGTGCACAAAACACACACGTTTCATGATTTGGTTTTTGGTTTTCATGAATAGTTTATCAAAACAAGTTTAAATTGATATATGTATAGTTGCTTCATTCTATACATGCATGCTTAATTTTTAAACAAACTTATTTTGACTATCCTATTCATGTTTTGGAAAATTCTAGTTTGATAAAATACAAGTTTTGTTTTTGATAAAATTGGCAAGACACAAAAATGAATTGATATGATTGATATATGTCTTGAAATTTTTATCACAAGTTTGGTTATCAAAGTAAAATGATAAAACAAGTTTTAGAAAAACAGTTTTTATTGTGATTAAAACTATTTTTTAGATTTACTGTGATTTTATGGGATTTTTATTGAGTGAAAAGACCTATTTTCAAATCCCGTATCTGTGCAGTTCTGCACTGTGCCTGCCAGGCCAGTACGGTCGACCGGGCCGGTCGACCGATGTGCACAGACGTGCACGTCTGTTAGGCACAGTGGACGGTCGACCGGACCGGTCGACCGGGTTGAGAGCTCTGCTCTCGGGAATTTTCGGTCGACCGGACCGGTCGACCGCTGCTGCCCAACGGTCACATTTTTGACCGTTGGCGGTCGACCGGGCCGGTCGACCGGCTGTTGGTCAGACTGCCACATCAGCCTAACGGCTAGTTTTTCCTAGGGGCTATATATACCCCATTTCTCCATTGTTTTGAACAAGAATTTTTGAGCTAAAAATTTTCAGTTTTCTGAAGAGTTTTAAAAGAGTTTTAAAAGAGTTTTTAAGTCAAAAAGATTTCATCTTATTTGTTTTTGGGTTTTTGGAAAATCAAAGAAAGCTAGGGTTTTGGGAGATTGTTTTGTTTTTCATTTTCTAACATTTACAAGTGATTTCCCAAATAGTTTTTCTTTGTTGCTGGTTTCCAAAAACACCTTGTTTCCACACTTGAGCTATCACCTATCCTAAACTATTAGGATCTTGTTTTTGTGGAAAAAGAAAAGAGAAAAAGAAAGAGAAGAGTTTGAGGTTGTTTGTTGTAAACCTCTAAGTTGTACACCCTTATTCTTGTTGTATCCCTCTTCGGTAGAGGTGATCGGGTGATTGGTTTGTGAGCCTCTTAGGTAGAGGTGTTTGTTGTTGTTGGCTACGGGCCGTATCCCTCTTCGGTAGAGGTGGATTGTGGTTGTATAGCCTCGGTGGCTTTGTAAGGTTGAGAGAGGAGTTTGGTACTCCTATAGTGGATTGGGAAATCCTACACGGTGGTGTAGGCGGGGATGTAGAGTTGGGTACTCGAACCTCGAAACAAATCTTTGTGTTAGCGTTTGATCCATTGTCTCTCTAACCCTTACCCTCTTTACATTGTGCAAAGCATCATACTCATCATCATATCATACTTGCTTGTGTTGAGCATTGATTCATTCATATCATATATTGCTTGTGTTGTGCCTTGCATTTCTTATTGTCATATCTATTATATGCTTGGCTTGATTGTGTGTATTTCATATTGCTTGGATTGCTTGTGTGTGTGTGCCTAACTTATACTCATCCAACAAGAGCTTCACATAGCACCTCAACCCATATCAAGGGGAATCAAGGGGAGTTAGTCCAGAGCCTCGCAAGGGGAATTCGGCTACACTTGTTGTATTGTATTAGTTTGTGCATAATTTGCATTAGCTTCCGCATTTAGCGCACTTAATTTGCATTTAGTTTCTTAGATTAGCACTTTCACCTATTCACCCCCCCTCTAGGTGTTTTTCAATATATATATATATATATATATATATATATATATATATATATATATATATATATATATATATATATATATATATATATATATCTTCTGATTAAGTTGGATATTTGTGCCTCATAAAGCATAAGTATTCATGCCTAAAAGTGGTTCATATAATAAATAAAATTCTTAGTTTTGTGGTCTTATTTGCTCGAGTCCTTAAGTCCTTGAGGTGTTTTCTCACCTGGTGCCCTAAGACCATTTAGTTTGGGAGTCACCAACTAAAGGCTCGTTACATTGGCAGATTAGAAAGCCTAATAAAACTATGAAATAATACCACCAATATATATATATTTAATAAGGATAAGAGTTAGAGTTAAAGAACCCTGAGTTGAAAATTCACTATCACAAAGGTGCATATTTCTTAGGGCAAAATAATAGACTAGATGAGAAATGCAGTTTGACTCTTTATCTTGATTGATAACAAGTTTTTGAATAGAGACTAAGTTTAGAAATGAAAATTTCTGTTTCTTATAACTTAGAGATTACTTGAACTCTTACAATAATACTTCAAATATTTTCTCTTCTTTCAAAAATGCTTTTCAAAAATGCTAACACTTTGTTTTTCTTTCTTCATGGATTTATTGGGTGTATTCCACAGAAAATCTTTACGAGACAAAACTCGTCCTCTTAGGGTAATCTAAAGATTTAACGGCTTGTTGCACATGCTAAATGCAACTGTGATTTTTATGAAAGTGAGTTAGACTAGGTTAGTTCTATTTTACTTCTTTTTATTTTGTTTGAGGATGAGCAAAAGATAGGTATGGAGGTGTGATCGTTTGCCAATATTGCATATTGTAACGCCCCGATCCCGCAGGTACGGGGACATTATGGCGACGTACATACGCAGGGCGGAGATACCCTCACGTACGTATGTTAAGCCTCAGTACAGGGAATATATATAAGATCCACAATAAGTCCAGCATAAATAAGTACAAGAATACCTGCAAAACGGGTCAGTGAACATAACAGATATGAAACAGGAATAAATAAGATAACCGACATAAATCACAAAGATACCTATGAGTTGAAATGGGTGACAGTCTCAAAATAATCTAGAAAAATATCTGGTACAGTGATATCTCAAATTTTCAACATGGGCACGCAAACCCAGGGTCGTCAGAAAGCGACTGTGAGTAGTAAAATGAACGACACCGGTTTGGCCGGATTTTGAATAATAAAGAAAAATCTCTAAAAATGTACTAACATAGAAAATATGATTTTAAGACACAAGGTAAAAGAATATTCTCAAAATTCTACTCCGTTTGTGAATTAAAAATCGTAGAGCCGATTATCGGTACAGGTGGACACTGACTACGGAGATTTTCTAAAATAATCAAGAAAAATTTCAGAAAATTTTAAAAAATCTAAAATATTGAAAAATAATATATTAAACTAAAATTGGCTCAGTTTGACTACCAGAAAGGTCAAATCAACTTTGTATGCCGTATCGAGTACTGATATTGTGATATGTGTAGAAAGGATCTGGGGGTTACATATATTTATCGCTACATTCTTATATTATTTGTTTAATAAACTCTGCTATTTAATTATCTTTTTATCTAATTATTTGTAGGGCCTTTACTAAATGAAAGAGGAGAGAAAACGAGCCCAAAAGCCGACTGAAAGTCAAATTAAATCAAAATAAAAAATGAGGGCAAATGTTCAGCTGAAGATCAGAGCAAATCAGAGAGATAACACTAAATAAAAACCAGTTAGTTTTGAATTTTTATGAATTCATTTCGGTTAGCTGAAGATCAACATTGATATCATCAAATTAAGAGCTCAAATCGAGAACCTATTGGATAAACGGATGAAATATCAAAGCTGTAACCTACAACCACTGGGTGTGGCCATCTGGCCACATCCAAGCTACGGAAACACGGCCCAAGTCGCGTTTCCGCAACAGCTAGGTAATATTTTGGGGGAGTGTTTGCTCTCCCTATCTTCAGACGCTTCCCCGTTATATTTTTGCTATAAATACCTACAAATTCTGAGGCCAGAGGAAACGATTTAGCAAAGAGCATAGGCTAGGCTGTACTTTAGTTTGTAACTTAGGTTTTTACATTTTATTTGTATAATTTTCATTTTTTTTAATATAACTGAGACTAGAGAAGAGTTTCATGGAGGAATGCGAGTGAAGCTTGTACTGAGGGTGACACCGATGTAAGTTATTCTTCTTTTCTTTTATTTTTACTTTATTGAATCAAAATTATATTTTTATGTTATTCTTCTCTTACTCTTCTTCTATTGGGTTTTGATGCTAATCTAAATGAAATCTATAGCATCGAACCTGCCTTACCATCGCAAGTACCCTTGATGGCTTATGGTGATGGATAACTGCTTCTTTCTTAGTTTAGTTTGCCCCTTAATTCATAGTGTAGATCTGAAATGGAAAAGATCCTATTTGTCATGCTTTGCTCGCATTCAAGACGAGGTAAGTCTCTGCCAAGGAGTCAAGGTAAGTCATCAACCGAAAGATGTAAGTAAGTACTTTTAGAATTTTCCTTTTTCTTTTAATTTTTAGTTTAAATTACCACCAATCACAACTCTTTACTATTTTCACTTTCTTTGTATAAACTTATATTCTATTTCTCTACCTTCTCAATCTATCACTTTCTATTTAACTTAATAATAGATTCTTTTTTCATTTTCTTCAAAAAACAAAGAAGACTTTTAACCATTTTAAGTGAACTAAAGAGAACTTACAACACGCTTCCATCGCTAGTCTTTCTTTGTAGATCAACACCTGCATAGCCACTTGCTATTGTGGTTGAATTGAGTACTTTGCACTTTATTCTTAAGTTCTGAAATTCTATATTTTTCTGTGCAGGTAAAAACTCAATCATCCGCTGACGAGTTCGGCAGCAGAGTAGCTATATTGACTAAGAAGAAGAAGATTAGGGGGCGGGACAAGCAATCAGATAGTGATACATGGCCACACTTCCTACAGAAGAGGTGGATGTGTTCATACTCAAACCTTTGCCAAAATGGAGGTTAATCTGAGTTCTTGAAAGCCTCATCAGAGCCAGGCACAAGAGGCCAAGAAAAGTCAATCTCCACCGCCACTCTTGCATATCTCTCCTTGATCAGCAGCTCAGTGGCTAGATCAAGTTGAACAAGACGACCAGCTGTAGACAACAAGCAAAGCAAGAGCCGGTCTAGTCCATAGGACTGGAGAGAGGTCAGGTATTCGCATCCAAACAGTTGCCTTTAGAAGTAACTCTGGCAAGGGGCAAAAATCAGGGGTCCAGTGAGCTAGGACCAGCACCGCGTCATCCAGTGCCCAGTGGCCATCAAGAAGAACATGATCTACATCTTCGTTGTTAGTGAATCTGAAAATGAAATAACCAAAGGGCATTGGGAAGATTTCCCACTTCCCTTGGGGAGTCCATCCAGAGGAAAGGCCAACATGAACCTTTTCAAGCGAAATTGGACAGCCATGAAACCTGCCAACCAGAGAATTTTCCCATGGTTGATGACTCTCATCGATTAGAGCTGATGGGATGACCACCAGATTAGGATACGCTCGTCAGAGCCTTTCAAAGTCTGCATCTTAGAGAGGGGGAGGGAAAACAGGATTTTTGGACCGATCTAGAGCCGCACGGTAGGGCTGATTAAAAGGAGCAGGAGGAAGCACAGTGACTAGCGGAGGCGGTGGATCTGAGGGGTGGTGGTTGAGGAGAGGGGGACGGAGAAGCTGAAGGAAGCATCTTCAGTTCAAACTTCTTGAATTTAGTGATTAATTGGAAGGGGTTTTGTGAAATTAAGCCTAAAACATAGTAAGATATCTCCATGAAACAAATATGATAAAGAGCATGTGTCTAAAGGTTTTTCTCTCCTCCTGAGAGATATTAAGATACAGTCATATGTTCTAGTAAACAAAGAATAATGAAATACACGAAACAGCATGGTGATGGGAAAACACACAGCATCACAAAAGCAGGAGATCATTTTTCCTGTTATCAAAATAACAGAGCAAAGTACGATAATAGAATGTGAGAAATGTTGAGTCATGTGTGAATAAAAATAACCCCACGTCAAAAAATTGAGCAAAAATAAAGAACATAAATAGAAAGTTAGGATTTTACTTATCAGCTAAAATTTTTAGATCAGAATATATAAGTCTCAATTATTATATCTTCACTTGCTTGCTTTCCAAAAAGACCTAATTTACAAATAAATTGGTGATATTTAGAACTTGGTTGTGACAAGTTGAAGTTTGGATTCAGTGTTTGTAGCTCTTGGTGTTGGATGTTGTTTGAGTCGGTCCATGTCCAAACAAGTTATGGTATGAGAATTTGGTTGCGAATTTGATTACTGTAATTTACAGCAACTTAATTAACGATTTTTTAAAAAAGTGAATTTGATTCGAAAGGACAACATATTAATGAATGTCATTGTCTTTTGCAGTTTATATACATACAAGAGGTTTGAGCCACGGATCCGCCTCATGCTAACTTACTGCATGCCTGTAGTCCCCAAAAAGTTTTCGAAACCCCACTATATATAAATACCAAAATTCTCCTCAAAAAGAGAAAAAAATAAGCAATAGCGGGGGGGGGGGGGGGGGGGGGTAAGGGGATTCAATAAAAAGAAAAATGGACAAAATAAAAGACAAGAAGCAAGTGTTTACTGCATAGTCCTAGCAAAGTACTCGTAGCATAAATTGCTTCAGGCAACCATAGATCTCACATGCCTTTAGCTTTACTTTTTTTAACCATAGGGTGGGTGGGTGGGTGGGTGGGTGTGTGGGGGGTTGCATTTTTGAGTGTGGAGGCTTAAAGGCTTAAGAACCGTCCCTAAAGCAACTAACGTGCTCCAAAGCTGCACCAAATCATGACCACGGATTAAATAGTTACAAGATTGAGACAAGTGCAAATCACATTATATTGGAGTCTAAGAGGTATGAACACTTCAAATGTAAAATCAATGCATATTGAACACATTGTTAGACGTGTATTAAACACAATATTTCTATTCCCTATGCATGTTACAGATTTTCTTGTGTATCGATGTATCGTGTCATATTGTGTTTGTGTTGGCATTTCTGTGCTAGTATAACACAACATTCGTGTAAAACAGGTGTCAAATATATGCATCAGACACAATTACTTTCAGTGGTTTTTTTTGTGTATTTTTAGAAGTTATCGTGTAGCAATATGTTGTGTTGTAGCTCGCATCATGGTGAGTCCGTGTAAATGCAAAATTAGATTCGATTAGATTAGACTCAAACCTAGAAAGAAAGTTAAAAAGATGAAATTAGTAGGATGAAGTTATGAAGCCAAAAGGAGATCACTTGGTTTGGAATTTAGTTTAGTTTAAGAGGCTATGATTAGATTCGGGGATCAAGAAGGGCTTGGGATGGATGATTAGTGCCGGCGGAAAATATTAGGTTTTTTGGAGCTTGCATGTGTTGAGATCCCCCTATCCATCTTCTCCCCATTCTCTAAACCTAATATAATAATAATTAGCACAAAAAAGTATAAAAAATAATGTTCAGATACATACATATGCCTAGCTACCACTTTTAATTAATGAGTATTAAAACAAAGTAAACTTAGGGTTTGCTTTTTCTCTTTCTCTCTTTTGGACACACTTTGGTATAATGCCAAAGGCTTCATTTGCTTCCTAGGTTCACAAACAACAAAATTTGGGCATGTATTAGTGAATACTCCAAATAAAAGTTTTAGCATTACTTGCCCGGAGATTATTTATGCTTGTAGAACAAGTCATTCCATAAGGATACATATAAGTTAAGGATTCAAGTCGAGTTGAAATAATTCTATATTTAAAAACTAAGCAAAAAGTCAAGGAAATAAATGTTTTGTAGCTCTAGTTCCGGCAGAGATCAGAGTTTGAGAACTGTTGGTTCACTTAGAATTTATTTTAAGCAGATGTTTTAACTTCTCAAAATTACCTCACAGACTTTGAAAATTTATTTAGTACAATGATTTATGATTTAGATAAAAGTTTGCCCACTATTTATAAAGTAATAATTATGTTATTTTTACGAACTAGATGTTTGCTAACTAATCTTTTAGTAAGTGGAAAACTTGAAGAGGTTAAAAGTTTAGGTTAGGTCAAGAGGGAAAAAAATTGAAAAAAAGAAAATATACTATTGACCAAGAAAAACAAAATGATGTAAAAGATTGGGTATGTTTCACAGACGTTCTCAACATCTTAATATTTTTTGAATAATGCCACAAGTTGATTAAGTTGACCTAGAAATACCCCGTCAGAGTCATCCCATTTATTAATGTAACAATAGTTGAAGAAAGAAAAAACTGGATTGTTATGATTGATGAGGTTAATGCCCATACACAATGTGGCGAACTTTAACCACAATCTTGGATGTTGGTACCATGGTCGTAGTGTTATATGAAGACTGTGATTAAGTCGCAATATTTTTATGAGGACTACTGTCATGGTCACCGTCTTTTTTAAGGACTGTGACTGAGGACTGTGATTAAGTCATAATATTTTATGGGGACTGCTGCCATGGTCGCAGTCCTTAAACTTTTTTAAGGACTGCGACTTTGATCGCAGTCTTTTTCTGAGGACTGCTACCATGATCGTAGTCCTAATTAGATTGAAAAAATATGATTTTTTAGGACTGTGACCATGTTACAGTGGACTGGGACTATATTACAGTAAGTTTTCGACCATTTTTAAGTGACAGTTGAGAGAGTCTCTCTCAGCTATCGGCTGAGGTACATTTTTCTCATATATATATATATATATATATATATATATATATATATATAATATATATATATATTATATATATATATATATATATAATATATATATATATTATATATATATATATATTATATATATATTTATATATATATATATATATATGAGAAAAATGGGAATCAGCTGACACAGGAGGCAACTCCGTCCTATGTCGTACTCAAAACTCAAGTTTTCGATTGAATTTCCAAGATCCGACCGCACATTATCATCTTCATATTCTAAGATATATACATATAAAAAATCTTGATTGAAGTTTATTTATTTCATTTTCTTTGGGTCAAACATTAATAGTTTTTTAACAGTAAAATAAAATGGAACGATTAGATCAATGTGTAAGCGAACTCTAAATCATTTGATTTTTTGTATGTGTGCATCTTAGAACGTGAAGATGATAATGTACGGTCGGATCGTGAAAAAAATTCAGAAGATATGATTTTAAGTAGGACATAGGATAGAGTTGTTGTAGGAGAGAAGAGATAGAGGAGTAGAGGAAGTTAGCACAGAGATCGAAAATCAAGGAGCGAAAAATAGCGCATTAGAGCAGGCCAGATTGTGCTCCCGGTCGGCCACCTGGTCGAGGAGGCCGGTCGACCGCCCGGTCGACCGGCGTGCACGAATGTGCACAGGAAGGAAGCGGTCGACCGCCCAATCAACCGACTGAAAGCAGGGCTGCTCTCGGTTGGGCGCGGTCGACTACCACGGTCGACCGTGGCAGGGTTCGGTCGACCGACCGGTCGACCGACAGACGCGTTTGGACTTTCCTTTAAGGAATCGGATTCCTTTTCTGGATGGAATCAAAAACAATCTGGGTTTCCTTAAATCCAGGGACTCTGTGGCTATAAAAGAGAGGCTAGAGCCCTCATGTATTGTATTCCAAGAAGTATCTCTAAGAATTTCTCAAGTTCCCCTCTTGTATTAGTTGTATTGATTGTTGAATCAATAAAAACTCTCTCCCTTGCCCCGAGGACGTAGGCACGTTACCGAACCTCGTTACATTTGTGTGTTGATTACTTTTCTCTATTGGTTGTTGTTCCTTTTGTGTTGGTTGTTTCTCCGGCTATATCGAGTCTCCGCCAGGTGGGCGGATTCCTCAAGGGTAATTGTTGTGTTTCCCCGACCGCTGCGCACAACAAGTGGTATCAGAGCATCCAGGTTCGTCATGGGATCATCTGTTGATTCAAGGGCATCTGTTGCTGATTGGCGGAGATCGTGTGTCAATCTCGGATCAGCGTTGAGACTGTTTGTGAGATCGTGTGTCGATCTCAAAAACAGCGTGCAGATTGCTGAGGAATCAATTTGGAGGAGTAGATTGCTTCGAAAACTCTTCAAGGGTTTTGCGTGGAGGTAAAGATCCTATCTTTATCTAGTTTGCTTTATCTAACTCCGTTTGTTTTCACATTACTTTGAGGAATCAGTTGAGAAGATGGCTAGGGAAAGTACATTTGTGAGATCCATGAATCTACATCCAAGGATTGATGTGGTGAAGTTCAACGGCACGAACAGTTTTGGTATATGGAGGTGTAAGGTTATGGATGCGCTGATGGCATCAAATCTCGAAGACACTTTACGGTTAGAGAAGAAGCGTTATCAACAACAGAAGAAGATTGGGAGAAGATGAACCATTCGACGTGTGGCTTGATCAGGTCTTGTCTGGCACAAGATATCAAGTATCAGGTGTTGCATGAGGCATCTGCGAGGTAGCTGTGGGAGATCATGGAGAAAAAATATTTGACGAAAAGTATAGAGTAGCAATTGCAGTTGAAGAGTAAGCTCTATGGATTTCAGCTATAGAGAGGATGCTCCGTCAATGAACACTTGAACCAGTATACGAAGCTTCTTACAAATCTAGCTAATGTGGATGTGGAGACTAGTGAAGAGGATAAGGCGGTAATACTTTTGAACTCTCTTCCTAGGGAAGAGTATAAGACCTTTACTCTTACATTTCTCAATGGTAGAAAATCGCTTAACTACAGTGAGATGTCGGCTGCTCTTGTGAGTTATGAAGTAAGGAGACAGGACACTCTGTCTTCTCGGGAAGCACAATAGCAGAGGCATTGAAGGTAAGAAGCAGAAATTCTAATAGGAAGGAAAGAGATGGTTGGGGAAGATCGAAGTCCAGATCAGGCTTCAGAAATCTAAAGAAGAATCAGTGTGCCTTGTGTAAGGAACTAGAGCACTGAAAAGCTGAATGCCCAAAGGTCAAAGGTAAGAAGGCGGAGTCAAACACCGAGGCGAATCTCGCACAGGCGGATGGATCGGATGAAGACTCATCGGTATTCTCTCTCTGTTACTACTCCTACTGTTTGTAACTCAGATAATGCTGAGTGGATCTTAGATACCGAAACTACCTATCATGTATGCCCGAATAGGGCCTGGTTTTCTAGTTTTAAGAAGCTAGATGGATGTTATACAGTCATGGGTGATGATCATCCATGTAATATAGAAGGGATGGGTAAAGTCCGTATCAAGATGGATGATGGGATAGTACGAGATTTGAAGGAGGTGAGGTATGTACCTCAACTCAAAAGGAATTATCTCTGTTGGCACTTTAGAAGCATTGGGTCTTGTGATATCTGTACGAGATGGTGTTCTCAAGATGATCAAAGGCTCGATAGTGGTAATGAAGGGCGTCCACTGGGACAATCTCTACTACTTGAAGGGTAGTACGGTTACAGGTCAGGTGGAGACTTCTAGTTCTTCATATGATGGTTGCACGAAGGTCTGGCAGGTGAAGGTCGGACATGGAGGAGAAAAGTCTTTGCGAGCTCCTGCAAAGAAGGGATTATTAGAAGGTACTGCTACCTGCAACTTGGAAGGTGAACACAGCGTTCTGGACAAGAAGAAGGTGAAATTCAGCACCAGTACTCACCGCTCAGAAGGTCTTCTTGATTGTGTTCACGTAAGCGTTTGGAGACCTGCTAAGACTGCATCGCTTGGAGGCCACATGTACTTTGTCTCTTTTGTTGATAGGTTATCTAGGCATTGCTAGATATATCCCATGAGACAAAGGTGTGAAGCCCTAGATATGTTAGTGAAGTGGATAGGAAGAATGGAGAAGTAAATTGGTAGGAAGATCAAGGAGCTACAGATTAGTAATATTAGAAGAGACATGAACTAATTCTTACGATTTGGCCATAACACCAGCATTGCTACTCACTTCACAAAAGGTATAAATGGGTTGGCTAGGAAAGTAAACCGTTCCTTACTGGAGAAGGTTCGGTGTTTGTTGTCTAATGCAAGATTAGACAAATCGTTTGGGCTGAGGCGATTGTGTATGCTAGCAATCTCATAAATGGATCGACTGTGATAGGAGGTAAAGCTCAATTGAAAATTTGGTCTGGAAAAGCTGCTCAAGATCATGGTTTGCTTCGGGAATTTGAAAGTCCGACCTACTTCAGTGCCAAGGATGGCAAGGTGAATCCGCGAGCAAAGAGGTTTGTGTTTTTAGGTGTCAAAAGGAATGGCTATGGTTGTGGGACCCGAACACAAGAGATCGTTTTGAGTAGGCATGTCACATTTGATGAGACTTCAGTGTTGAAGTCTACCGTCTTTCAGTAGGTGGAGAGGACGGAGACCAAGGAAGCATCGCAGCGGGTGGAGGTTGATGCCACTCCACCATCTCCAGTTGGTTCAGCATCAGAGAAGTCTTCATCGGATGTGACACTGGGTGGAGATCATGTAGCCAGAGTTGATGCTTAACAGGTTGAAGACATTGATCAGAATGTCGAGTTGTTTGCAGCCATTAGAACTAAGGTAAAACCACGCTCGTAGGTAAAGAAGCATGAATCTCAAGCTTTTGTCTGCGATAAGCTAAAGTTGAAGGACGTTATTCTCCATGATGGTCGTGAGGAGGTTCATATGACTCAGCCAGATAGGTTCGTTGCCGGAGATCCAGGTACAAGTGCTTGAGCTTGATGGAGCTCATTAGAATGAACTACGGTTGGCTTGATCCCTTGGGCAAGGTACGTAGGCAGCCGTAATGACACAGCCAAATTTGGTGATGCAACCCGTATGAAGCTGTTGGATTCTTGAGAAGCCGATTGGAACTTCACATAGAGATGGAGAGATTTCACGTAGAGGTGAAGTGTTATGGCTAGTTGGACTTCACGTAGAGGTGAGGTGTTGTGATCTCGATGAACAGGTTGATCTTCTGGTGAGAAGATGGTTGAGCTTGCATAGGAGGGTGTGCATCCAGTTGTTGAAGCTAATGATGGTATTCAGTGTGCTCTACTCAGACTTAGTTGGACCGTCAGCTGAAGACATGTGACTAGATAGAGCTAGTCAGTTGGAAAGTCAGTGTTGGCTCATGATGAGTTCTTCGTGATGTCATGTAGTTGCTGAGTTGGAGACACGTTCGGTGATCGGCATGTATGAAAGTTCTCCTAAGGTGAAATATAGGGAAGGCATGTGTGGTACATTCCAGTTGATAGCTGATCTACAGATTCCAAGCCGAGATAGTGTGTCTATTTCGCCGAGATCGTGTGTCGATTTCGTCCGGAGCGTGCAAGCCGAGATCGTGTGTCGATTTCGCCAGGTGATAGACTGAAGTTCATTGGAGATCGGCTCAGATTTAGAAAATCTTCACCGAGGTGGAGAATTGTGGGAGAGAGGAGATAGAGGAGTAGAGAAAGGTGGCACAGAGATCTAAAATCAAGGAGTGGAAACGGCGCATTGGAGCAGGTTAGATGTGTGCGCCGGCGGCGCCCCGGTCTGTTGGCCCAAAGGCCTATCACCCTAGTTTTGATGATGATCAACTCATGAAGTTGATATACTAATGATCTTGTGTTTAATTAGTGACAGATTCCTTATCAAGATCTTAGTAGGTGTGGAGCTTCAACAAAGGATTTAAAGACAAGTTGGAAGCTAGCACGGTTGATTCACGAGCCTATGCATCAAGAACACATCTAGAGATGATGAGGTGGTGGATTGCATTTGGACCAAGTCAAGAAGATGAGAAGCCTTCAAGTGAAGACTTCAAGAGGATGAAGACTTGTGTGTCTAGGTATAAGATTTTATTTGTTTTAGTTAATATGTAAAGGATAGAATAGATTGTGGATTGCTCAAGTCATATCACACACACACTCTTGAGATTTAATTGTCTTTTCATAAAAGAATTTTTAGTTAGAAAAGACTCTCTTCTTTTTGGTAAAAAGATTTTTCATTGGACAAAATACATTTTGGTTTTTGATGTTACTTATATACATATCTTTCAAAACAAGTTTAGAGCCTTATGTCAAAACTAGATATTCATCTTATTTGTGTAGTGGATCATATCCATACACACTATGCTTTAAAAGTATATCTTGTTTATTGTATTTGATGAGATTTTCCTTATGACAAAATATCTACTTGGGTTTTGGTAATTTCTTATATACATATCCTTTAACCAAAAAAGTTGTGTGCTTTATGTCAAAAACTAGATATTTCATCTTGATTGTGTGGTGGATCATATCCATACACACTTTGCTTTATAAGTTCAAAAATCTTGTTTTTGTATTTTGTGAAGTTATGGAAAAACAAGTTTTAGAAAAACATATTTTTAGAAAAACAGTTTTTATTTTGATTGAAACTATTTTTCTGGATTTACTGTGAATTTCTGGGATTTTATTAAGCCAAAAGACCATCCATCCCTATTCTAATCCCTAGCTAGTTCATGTTCAGAGTCAGACAGAGCAGGCCGGTCGACGGGGTGCACGACGCACGACGTGCACGCGACGTGTCACTGGAGATCGTCGTCGACCGGGCCGGTCGACCGCTTCAGAGAGCTTTGCTCTCGGGAATTATCGGTCGACCGGGCCGGTCGACCGACAGAGAGTTTACTCTCTTCTCCAGGTGCGCGGTCGACCGGGCCGGTCGACCGGAGGCTGCAACGGTCGGATTTTTGACCGTTGCCGGTCGACCGGACCGGTCGACCGGTAGCTCTGACAGAGCCCAACGGTCAGATTTTTCTGGCCTCTATAAAAGGGGGTTTTGTCATTGTTTTAAGCCAAGATTTTTGGAGACCTTAGAGCTAGTTTTTCCCAGTCTTTCTGAAGGGTTTTCTCCACAAAATTAGAGTCAATACTTCCAATTAAAAGGAGAGTTTTATCAAAGAGTGTAAAAGATTTTCTTGTGTTTTTCACCAAAGATTCTTTCCTTGCTTTCTCACACAACACTTGAGCATCCATTGAGCTATTCATTCTATAGGAGTGTTATTGTGAGAGGATTTTAGGTGATCAAGAGTTGTGATCACCAAAGTTCATCTTTGTTCTTTGAGAAGGCGGACGGTTGTGTTCGCGGTTTGTTTCGGGTCCTAGTGAGGACTTGGTGTTGTTGGGTCCTAGTGAGGACTTGTAGCTTGAGGTGCGGCCTCGACGAGCCGGTGGGCTTGTGGTGTGTAAGGGACTTGGGAGTCCGAGAGCTTGTAGGTGTTGCGGCACCAAGGAGAGATCCGGTTGGATCGTGCATAGTGGAAATCCTTCGTGTGTCGAAGGCGGGGATGTAGAGCAAGTGTGCTCGAACCTCGAAACATACCCTTGTGTTTGCGATTGCTCACTCTTGCTCTCTTTCTCACTTAGTCTCTTTTATATCTTGCATTACTTACATTGTCTTTACTTTACATGCTTGATATACCCTTGTGCTTATATTGTTATATACTTGCGTGGGATTGCTTGTTAACACTAGTATTCAACCAAGAGAGCCAACGCGGCACCTCAACCCATTCAAGGGGAATCTAGAGGAGCTTGTCCAGAGCCTCGCAAGGGGAATTCGGCAACACTCTTGAGTTATACATAAGTGTTTAATTAAAAGAAATTTTAATTTGGTCAACTTAGTTTTAATTCCGCATTATTTGTTCATAAGTGACCATTAGATTAGCCATCACCTATTCACCCCCCCTCTAGGTGATCTTACAATTGGTATCAGAGCTAGTGCTCTTGATATTGGGTCTAACAACCTAAGAGTTAAAGATCCTTCTTTTAGGCTAATCACTTTATTTGTACACACAACATGGACTTTATGTCACACCCACTTTTGATATTCTTAACATCCAAACTTGGAAGGTTAAGATGTCATTGTACCTCAAGGCCTTAGGAATTCATGCTTATCTTGCTACTACTAATAATGATTATTGTTCAAATAGCAAGTACATTGAGGCTAATGCAAAAGCCCTTCATGCTCTTAAATGTACCCTAAATGATGATTATTTATCTAGGGTTTCTAACATTGAATCGGCTTTTGTAGCTTGGAACATCATCACCTCCCTTGGCGAAAGGATCTATATTATGCCGGGAGCGATTCGGATGTTGGAAGCGACACCTCCAACAAGTGCTACATGGTCCAAGGGGATAACCCCCTTGAGGTAACTACCGAATCCGAGGTAGAAGATGATAGTATGTCATATGATGAGCTCTCTACATTTTGTCAATTATTGCTTGAGAGATATGACATAATTAAGAAAGAAAATAAAAATTTGAAAAATGACATTGCTTGCATGCATAATGAACATGACTCATTTAGAGATAACATTGCATGCTTAGAAAAAGATAACAAAAGTTTGAAAAAGAAATTTGATTGCATGCATGTAGAAAATGATTCTTTTAGAAATAAACTTGCATGTTTAGAAAAAGAAAATAAAGATTTGAAAAATGAAAATGTTTCCTTGCTTTCAAAATTGAATGATCTTTGTGAAGGGAACACTATTTTGAAGGATAAAATCATTTTGGTGGAAAAACAAAGAGAAGAAGTTTTTCAAGAAAATAAATCTTTGAAAAGAAAATTTATTGAAAAAGAAAAAGATTTTGTTTCTCAAAAAAAAGAAAAATGATTCTTATCTCATCATGCTTTTCATGCCACAACTAATGAGATTAAGAATTTGAAAAATAAAATGGAGAATTTGAGTTCAACTTTGAACTCTTGTGCATTCAATCATACTAGATTGGAATCCTTGTTTCAAAAGAAACAAGTTCCACATGCTCATGCACATACACATCATGCTTATGTTGCACATCACGATCACAATCACACTCATAAGCATCATGATAGGGTGTACACTTGTACACATTGTGGTCGCAAAGGCCATTTAGCAAAATATTATTTTGATAAGAAGCATAACTTATATTTTGCTATGTCTAAAAAATTTTGGGATCCTTATAATAAAGCTAACCCCAAAGGACCCAAGAAAATATGGGTACCAAAACCCCACCCCATGTTTTTGATGTAGGTGAGGGATCTCTCAAAACGTGAGAGATTTGGTGCCTTGATAGCGGATGCAATGGACATGATGGACAAACCTTTGGATGCATTGCTATCAAGGAATTTTTGGTGGGTCAACCACCATGCTAGGAGCTTTGAAGTTGGTAACAAATTCTAAACTCCTATTTTTTTATGTACATGCTTTTATTTTCATAATATCATTCATAGCATGTTCATGTTTTAAGATTTTATGTGCTTCACGTGGCATTTACATGCTTAAATGTAGAATGCGTCAAAACTTGCATTTATACATATATGTATAGTGAACTACAATTGACTCATATATATTTGGACTTCATGCTCATTTGTATCCACTATATGCATGTGTATAGGCTAGTTTGATGATTCGGTCATTTATACTTGTTATGCCTATCTTTGATTTTACTTCATGTATATGTGTGTTTAATTCAAATCTAATAAATATACATGTATACCCTTGAGTCATTTGCCTTCATGCATATATATTGGACTCTTTTAGATTTGGGATATGTATGCATATTGTTAGAATTGGATAAATCATACATATACCATGAAGATTAGTATTTTAATAAATAATAAAAAAAAATTGATGATTTTTCATGTTTTTGATTTGTATTAAAGATTAAAACATGTGTAAAACAAAATGTGATTTATGATCTTTTTGAGCTTGAATGACTACTTTCATGAAAATGCTATTTACATAACCTTTGAACACTCATCTTTTATTCAAAAATATATTTATGAGCTTTATGGACTATGAGTGCTTGGATTTTTTATGTACTTAGTCTCATTCATGAAAAACATATGATTGACATATTGAAGGATCTTTAACTAGTTTTCAAAACAATTTATACTAGTTATGTATTCTTCAAATAGTTTTTGAGATTGTCACATGATTCAATTTTCTTAAAATTTAATGCTTCATATGTTAGTTTTTGTCAACACTAGGATTTATACTTGAACATATCATGGGCCTCAAAAAGATCTATTAGTAAGTGTGCTTAAATGCTTATTTGAACCCTTGAAATGTACTTGTATTGCTTAGTTTTGATGATTCATACATATTTAAACTTATGTTCACCTTTTAGATTTGATTTATGATCATGTGCCTTTTATTTCATGTATATGTGTATTTTGCCAAACCTTAAAATATACATGTATAACTCTTGAGTCTTTTGCCTTCAATGCAAATCCATTCATATAGACTCACTTGAGTTTAAGAGATATGTATGTATATTTCATGTATTGTCAAAACATACATATATCTTGACATATAGATTTTGTTTTCAATGATTTAATAAAAAAAAATGTGAGATGATTTTGATGTTTATGATTTTCTAAGGAATATTGTACCTTATTGCCATTTTCATGATGCCATGTTTCACATAAATTAGTACACTCACTTCTTTTGAAACTATTTGGACTTTATAGATTAGAGTGTTTGAGTGTTTTGTGTTTCATTGCTATTTCATGAAAATCCTTAGATTTATTCCTTGATAGAAGGATTTCGTACTAGTTGTTAAACACTCTCATTTAACTAGTTCGAATTCTTCATGTGTTGTTAATGCTAAGCTTAATTCAAATCTTATTTTTCAAGCTTATGCATTAGATTTTAAAATGGTATCAATATTTTTTATTTGATATCAAAGAGAAAATTCAAAATTTGTTTTGATAAAATAGAATTATGATTTGTTTTGATGAGAAAAATTCAAAATTTTTGATTGTATTGCCCCTCCTTGACTTCTTTTTTTTGACATAAAGGGGGAGAAAATTTGTTGATTTGATTTTACTTTGAACCTTTGTTGATGATTGACAAAAAGGGGGGAGAAGTATTTGTGTTTTTTGTTTTGATATATATGCATGATTTCCATGATTTCCTTGCTTAAGGGGGGGAAGTATTTGTCCTTCTTACTTAAGGGGAATTAAGATTTGTATTTATGCATATGTGTTTTGATTTATGCAAATAGGAGTAAAAAGATTTTGATTTATGCTTGTTGCATCTCCATATTTGCATCCATATTCATGTGCTTCATGATCATATTTATTATTTATTTTGTATGCATGAGTTAAGGGGGAGCTTCTTTGAAGCTTTACTTTAATCCATGCATATATAACGTCATGAGTTTTGTCATCATCAAAAAGGGGGAGATTGTTGGCCAAAGGCCTATCACCCTAGTTTTGATGATGATCAACTCATGAAGTTATGATTACTAATGATCTTGTGTTTAATTAGTGACAGATTCCTTATCAAGATCTTAGTAGGTGTGGAGCTTCAACAAAGGATTTAAAGACAAGTTGGAAGCTAGCACCGGTTGATTCACGAGCCTATGCATCAAGAACACATCTAGAGATGAGCTCGGTGGATTGCATTTGGACCAAGTCAAGAAGATGAGAAGCCTTCAAGTGAAAACTTCAAGAGGATGAAGACTTGTGTCTAGGTATAAGATTTTTATTTGTTTAGTTAATATGTAAAGGATAGAATAGATTGGTGGATTGCTCAAGTCATATCACACACACACTCTTGAGATTTAATTGTCTTTTCATAAAAGAATTTTTAGTTAGAAAAGACTCTTTCTTTTTGGTAAAAAGATTTTTCATTGGACAAAATACATGTTTTGGTTTTTGATGTTACCTATATACATATCTTTCAAAACCAAGTTTAGAGCCTTATGTCAAAAACTAGATATTCATCTTATTTGTGTAGTGGATCATATCCATACACACTATGCTTTAAAGTATATCTTGTTTTTGTATTTGATGAGATTTTCCTTATGACAAAATATCTACTTTGGGTTTTGGTAATTTCTTATATACATATCCTTTAACCAAAACAAGTTTAGTGCTTTATGTCAAAAACTAGATATTTCATCTTGATTGTGTGGTGGATCATATCCATACACACTTTGCTTTATAAGTTCAAAATATCTTGTTTTTGTATTTTGTGAAGTTATGGAAAAACAAGTTTTAGAAAAACATATTTTTAGAAAAACAGTTTTATTTTGATTGAAACTATTTTCTGGATTACTGTGAATTTCTGGGATTTTATTAAGCCAAAAGACCAATCCTTAATCCCTATTTTCTGGTTCTGCCAGTTCTGATTTTTCAGAACTGACAGAGGCGGTCGACCGGGTCGGTCGACCGGACGTGCACGACGTGCACGCCAGTGTGCACTGGAGATCGGTCGACCGGGCCGGTCGACCGCTTCAGAGAGCTTTGCTCTCGGGAATTATCGGTCGACCGGGCCGGTCGACCGACAGAGAGTTTACTCTCTTCTCCAGGTGCGCGGTCGACCGGGCCGGTCGACCGGAGGCTGCAACGGTCGGATTTTTGACCGTTGCCGGTCGACCGGACCGGTCGACCGGTAGCTCTGACAGAGCCCAACGGTCAGATTTTTCTGGCCTCTATAAAAGGGGGTTTTGTCATTGTTTAAGCCAAGATTTTTGGAGACCTTAGAGCTAGTTTTTCCCAGTCTTTCTGAAGGGTTTTTCTCCACAAATTAGAGTCAATACTTCCAATTAAAAGGAGAGTTTTATCAAAGAGTGTAAAGAGATTTTCTTGTGTTTTTCACCAAAGATTCTTTCCTTGCTTTCTCACACAACACTTGAGCATCCATTGAGCTATTCATTCTATATGAGTGTTATTGTGAGAGGATTTTAGGTGATCAAGAGTTGTGATCACCAAAGTTCATCTTTGTTCTTTGAGAAGGCGGACGGTTGTGTTCGCGGTTTGTTTCGGGTCCTAGTGAGGACTTGGTGTTGTTGGGTCCTAGTGAGGACTTGTAGCTTGAGGTGCGGCCTCGACGAGCCGGTGGGCTTGTGGTGTGTAAGGGACTTGGGAGTCCGAGGGCTTGTAGGTGTTGCGGCACCAAGGAGAGATCCGGTTGGATCGTGCATAGTGGAAATCCTTCGTGTGTCAAAGGCGGGGATGTAGAGCAAGTGTGCTCGAACCTCGAAACATACCCTTGTGTTTGCGATTGCTCACTCTTGCTCTCTTTCTCACTTAGTCTCTTTTATATCTTGCATTACTTACATTGTCTTTACTTTACATGCTTGATATACCCTTGTGCTTATATTATTTTATACTTGCGTGGGATTGCTTGTTAACACTAGTATTCAACCAAGAGAGCCAACGCGGCACCTCAACCCATTCAAGGGGAATCTAGAGGAGCTTGTCCAGAGCCTCGCAAGGGGAATTCGGCAACACTCTTGAGTTATACATAAGTGTTTAATTAAAAGAAATTTTAATTTGGTCAACTTAGTTTTAATTCCGCATTATTGTTTCATAAGTGACCATTAGATTAGCCATCACCTATTCACCCCCCTCTAGGTGATCTTACACGGTCGACCGGTGGAGGAGGCCAGTCGATCGCCGGGTCGACCGGCGTGCACGAATGTGCAGGAAGGAAGCGGTTGACCGCCCGGTCGACCGACTGAAAGCAGGGCTGCTCTCGGTTGGGCGTGGTCGACCGACACGGTCGACCGTGGCATGGGTCGATCGACCGGCCAGTCGACCGACAGGCGCGTTTGGACTTTCCTTTTAGGATTCGGATTCCTTTTCTGAATGGAATCAAATTCAATCTGGGTTTCCTTAAATCTAGTGACTCTGTGGTTATAAAAGAGTGGTTAGAGCCCTCATGTATTGTATCCCAAGAAGTATGTCCAAGAATTCCTCAAGTTCCCATCTTGTATTAGTTGTATTGATTGTTGAATCAATAAAATCTCTCTCTCCCTTGCCCGAGGATGTAGGCATCTTGCGAACCTCATTAAATTTGTGTGCTAATTGCTTTTCTCTATTGGTTAATGTTCCTATTGTATTGGTTGTTTCTCTGGCGCATTGAGTCTCCGCCAGGTGGGCGGATTCTCAAGGGTGGTTGTTGTGTTTCCCCGACCGCTGCGCACAACTGTTGCCTCCTGTGTCAGTTGATTCTCATTTTTCTCACACACACACACACACACACACACACACACACATAGAGAGAGAGAGAGAGAGAGAGAGAGAGAGAGACATTTGATAAGAAAATCCTACTCCTAATAAAATCCAAATACAATAGGTATTGTATTCTAATCTTAATAATATTCTAAGCCAATCTTAATACAATAGGTATTGTATTCTAGTCTTAATATTACTCTAACAATTAAATACAGACAAGTAACTTTTTTGAGAACTTATTTGGGTAGTGACACTATTTTGAAGTAGAAAAGAGTATCTCGGAAATGACAAAAATCTTTGTAAAAACTGCTTAACAGCCACCTTGAAATTTGTTTATACTTAAGTACTCGACAGAGCACTAGAAGCATTTTCACTAATTAATACCAATTAGGTAATACCTGTAGCATGTACCAGTTTCTAAACGGTTGACTTAGAGTATTAATTTTAAATTAATTTAATCCAACATAAGATTTGAGGTGGTAATTCATAAGAGTTAAGATTCGACTGTTAAAATAGAAATATGTGTCAATTGAGCGTAGTTCAATTGATATCACACTCCTTCGGTGAAAATTTGGGTTTTCTCACCCCCATGCTTATTTTGCAATGACCTGAGTTTACGAAGTTAGCGTTTCATGGAGACTCCTTATGTATCTCTTATAGTTATAGTTCTTTTGATTATTTATATTACATAAGCTTACCAATTTCTCTATAAAAAAATAGTATATGCCAGTATTCTGAAATGCTCAAAATAATTTTTGTTTGAAATAAATATTAGGAACATGTTTCAAACATATTTGGAATTTATTTTTATCCAAAAATACTTTTCATTTCCATCTTCTTTAAACAAAATTTATATAATTCTTCAAAATATACCTTACTATTGTAATAGTCTTTGAATACTATGATCCATACATAAACTATAAAAATTAAAAAAATACAAAAAAAAAAAAAATGCACCAACCCTAACAATCAAAAAGTTACTAGAAAGTTATTGATAGCTAATGAAGGCTCTCACCTTTCTAGAGGCACAAATGGCCAATAATTTAAAACCAACGGTGCAAACGGCACCGCCTTGTTCCACCAATGAAGTGCCTAAATTGGCTTAAAGAATGTCATATAATTTAGTGCAAAGCAAAGCATGGGAGATTTTACATAAAGTTTCTCTTCTTCATGTTTTATTTGATGAGACTGGAATGAGTTGGGGGAATAATTGTATGATCTTTGGTGGCCCATCCCACTCCTCTTGGATCCGACAGCTACAAAATTTTGAACACCGTCCTATTGTCGGATCCAGTTCAAAGACATGGCAGCCTATGATGGCTCCTAACTACAAAACAATCAATTTTTGTAGGGAATATTAATTTACTAGCAAAAATTATATGTACATGTATGTATCTTGGGTGAATATTATTTCTCAACTCAAGGATTTTAAAGGCTTTTTGAGGAATCTATTGGAGATGGAATAGTTTTTGTCTACATGTGATGTGCATTGGCATCTTTCTAGTCCACAAGTGAGGAAGTTGTATTCTGTTTGTTGGATTGAAGCATTTTGTCACTCTTTTTCATTGAATTCATCTTAAAAATTTCATTCCCTTTAGAATTTTCATGTTCTTGTATGGATTGAATTAATAAGGTAGATAATTCCAATTCTTTATTTATAGTAAGGGCAATAAAATTTGGAATCAATTCATGTGTGTGAGCCACAGACATACAATAAGAGGGCAAATCCCGCGTTGACACGTGGATTGAATCTCTTATAATCTCTTATAATATGTGTGAGACCCACACAGATAAAGAAGAAGAAGAGCGCATAAGATATTATAAAAAAATCAATATACTTGTGAATGCGTGATTAGTCCCCTTATTGTGTGTGTGGCTCAAACACGTGAACTGAACCCATAAAATTTGAGTTATTTTTTATTAGGATCAAACCAATCAAACCAACTGAGTTCCTCTTCTCCAATTTAAAACTCTAGTTAGTTCAAACACGAGATGATTATATAATTCACCTTTAAATACATATGATTTGGTAATAACTTTTCTGATATGGAGAAGAGCAACTGTTGGGAGTGTCTGTTCCTGATGGTGCTGACATGTTTAAGCTACAACAGATGTAAATAAAAGGAATATTTCTACAAGCTGTGCGCAATGTGAAAGTTACCATATTATATGCATTTCAAATTAAATTATAATGTGAAACGGGGTATATGAGTCAAAAATCAGTGATATGATAAATTTTGCTATGTTTCACCAACTATTATGATCTTGGGTAGAAAAATAACTAAAACAAATAATGCAAGATGATGAATTTAACAAAACGTGTAAGTACAGGTGTACCGTTCGCAATTTGAATAAACTAAAGTATCTACCAATTATAAAGGCAAAGTTTGTACTCTCAATATATATGATCAGCAAATATAAGGCAAGTAAAATCTCATAGTCTCACAATATAGTCGCATCAGTTTAAATCGATAAAATAATAGAGGTGGCTATTGAAACCACAAAATAAATAAATTGTGTAAAGAAAATTACCCACTGGGATCTCAATGATATGTAGATGATGTCATGTGTTGAACTCATTGACACGATCGTCACTGAGCAAAGATTGCCTGAAACGGAACCCGGATGTGAAAGTTATGCCCGAAAATAACAATGATGCGCTAACGATCTGCCTGTAAATCGGTTACTGTAGCGTACAGATAGTTACTGTAGATTAACGGGTAAGAACTTAAAGTCCAAGTCTTCAACTTGTGGGCTGGATTCGGATCGGTTTTATAAGTTCGAATCCAATTGGACTTTCTTTTCTTCTTCCCTCAGCTTGCACAACAGTTCTTCTTGATGGTTTCAGGATGAAAGCAGGCGGAGATCGAAGGTCATTGAAAGATTAGATGACGATGATGACTAGCCAAGGTAGCGCTGGCGAGGTCAGGTCAATGATATATGGTGCAAGCCTGGCTGGGAGATGCTATCGAGGATGAAATCCGGGTGATGAAGAAGAAACAGCAGCACCAGAACAGTTGACAGCGTCGGGTGGCTTCGGTGATGCTTGGTTGAGGCAAAAAACTAATTAGGGAGTCTGCTGCTATTGCAAGGAAGGGAGAGATGGGAGAGGCTTAGAGGGAAGATTGGTTTGGATTCTTTGCTATTGGAATTTGCAGAAAACAGAAGGGAGAGAAGATTTGTGCTATTGCTTAACAGAAAACAGAGAGCAGAAATGGGTAGAAAGGGAGGGAGATGGGTTTGTTGGCTGCCGGTTGAAGTAGATGAAGAGGGAATTAGGGTTACAACACAATAAAGGGGGGGGGTGAAGGAGATTAGTTTTAAAGGAGGAAATTAATCCTAATCACAAGTTGAGATAACAAATCTCTAATAACAACTTGATTTCAAATTCTTCATAGAATTTTATTAATACAATAGGGCCTCTATATAGGCTTTTACAAAACTGAGTCCAACTCAAACTCAAAATTCTAATCTAAAGAATTACAATCCAAATAAAAAAATGAAAAATACAAAAAGAATGAAAGAGGAAAATGAAAAAATTCCTACTACTACTTCAACTTGGAGTGAGACTTCTTGGATTTGTCTCTTCGTCTCTTTCATCCCGAATAAATGTTTGCATCATTCTTTCTGGGTGGGAGAAAACTCGATTCCGTCGAGTCTAGATGGATTAGATAACTCATGCTACACTGAATCAATCCTTTGTGAATCACCTCCATCTAGCTGTGAATCAAAAGTTAGTGCTTTTATTTTACAGCGGTTTAAGTACCTGTGAGTTTCACCCATTTTGGTGGTGATAATCTCATTCTCTAAAACTTTATCAATTGTCTCTGTTGTAATGGAATGAGTATTTGGGAGGGGTAAATAGGGGTCTCTTAAAGAATGGCTTAGGGAAAGGCTAAACAATCAAGGGCCTACAATCAAAAGCCTTGTAATCCACTAGATCATTAACGTTGAAAGTGCAATTAATGCCATAATCTCTAAGGAGATCTATTACATAAGTATTACAATTCAGTTTATTCAAGATCTTGAAAGCCCAGCACTGCAGATATGCAACATTTTAATAGTTCTAGAAGGCAACTGTTTTGGATAAATATGAACCATCATATAGTCGCCTACATTAAAATTTTAAAATATTTTCTACTGTTAGCTCATAGAGTAGAATTCACATGTTAGCACAAATGAATATATCAAGCATATAAAGATAGACAATAATTGAATGCAAGATATAAATAAGGGAGAGAGAGAGAAATGACAATCGCAAACACAAAGGTATGTTTTGAGGTTCGAGCACACTTGCTCTACATCCCCGCCTCGACACACGAAGGATTTCCACTATGCAAGATCCCAATGGATCTCTCCTCGGAGCCGCAACACCTACAAGCCCTCGGACTCTCTAGTCCCGTACACACCGCAAGCCCACCGGCTCGCCGAGGCCGCACCTCAAACAAAGAGTTCGCACCCGAACCCTAAACAACCACGAGCACACTTGCCTGTCTCCTCAAAGAACAAAGAAAAGATCTTTGGTGATCTAAACACTTTGATCACCAATAAAAACTCTCACTACAACACTCCTATAAGATGAATAGCTCAATGGATGCTCAAGTGTTTGTGTGAGAAAATAAGGAAAGAATCTTTGGTGAAAACTCAAGAAAATCTCTTTTACACTCTTGATAAACTCTCCTTTTAATGGGAAGTATTGGATCTAATTTTGTGGAGAAAAACCTCTGGAATGAATGGGAAAAACTGGCTCTAAGAGTCTCCAAAATCTTAGCTCAAAACAATGACCAAACCCCCAAATTTATAGGCCAGAGAAAATATAGCCGTTGGGGTCTGTCAGAGCTGCCGGTCGACCGTGCGGTCGACTGCCAACGGTCAGAAATCAGACCGTTGGAGCCACGGTCGACCCCTGGGTCGACCGACCCACTGGAGCTGAGAGTCTAACTCTCTGTCGGTCGACCCGTACGATCGGCCGAAATTTCCAGAGAGCAGAGCTCTCTGGAGCGGTCGACCGGCACGGTCGGCCGTCCTCCAGTGCACAAAGGCGTGCACATCTGTGCACGTCGGTCGACCGGTCGGTCGGCCGACTCCAGGATTAGTCGACTTATAAAGGTAGTAAGTCGACTTATCCG